>JAQFYS010000104.1:0-11582 GCA_034694945.1 Carabodes femoralis | reverse complement strand
ATCAATAATTACTTTTATTTTATTTAAGTGTAAATATTTAAATCTCATTATATCTTATAAACTATAAGATATTAAAATAATTTGAAATTTCAATTCATAACTCTTTCGATGAGTTGAAGTAATATTTGAAAATTAAGTTTGGTTTGACTCACTTGAAGGACGATTTGGATGATCTGTATCTGAAACTTTTTTCTCATCATTCAGTGATTCTTCATTCGATGAAATAAAGATAGAATTGACTTTTGGGTCCACTATTTCAACTGAGGCCTCGATAGGATCATCATTTTGTCGAGAAGTGCCCGCTATATAATTGACTTCAGCAGCCATTATATCAATCAATTTGATTCATTTATATCAAATCATTTGTTGACAAAGTTATCAGAAGTGGGCAAATGTTTCAGTTCAAGATATTATCTGAATCATAGCAATCATATCAAAACCAAAGGCAACCGATTGTGACTCAATTTAAAGAAATTTATTGCTAATACATAAGTAAATAATAGCTAATAAGTTATATGTTTATAACTATAAATTTAAATTAAATTTAATCTTAATTACATTTTTATAGAGTATTTTTGAATAAGTATTGAATTACACGTTATTTTCAGAATTTATAGACTCAAAGAGTATATTAAATGGGAATAAAACGGAAACCGATTAAGGGATAGACATTAGTGGCAAAAAAATAATTCTTTATTAAGATTAGACACAACAAAACACAAATTAACTACAATTTATGGTTAAAAAAATAAAAATTTATACGTTTTATGTATATTTACATAAATTAATATGTAATGAATTGTCGATAAATTGTGTTTATCAATGATTTACTTAAGAATTTAAATAATTTTTGTTCAATTCTTATGGTTTTGTTTTGAATGACTAGTTTTGAAAATGTAATGAATAATCGAAATCAAATAAAATGTGAGCAAAATATTATATTAAGAACTAATTAATGACTTATAAATTAATCGCATTTTTCAGTAGCACTGGGAAAGTGAATAACACATAACTGTTTGCCGTAATCACAAACAACTGCTCGACTCTGTGATGACATTTTCAGATTTCTTATGTAATTCTGTTTATCGCAGTTTGGATTCAATGCAATGATTCTGATGGGAATGGCTTCTGAAATATCCCACAGAACTAAGTGGTCTTCTCGAGCGGTTACCAGAATATTCGGCGTCAGTAAAAGCATGTCTTTACATACGCTATGATTCTGTATAACAAATAAATAATTTACGGTTAATTAAAATCATTTTATGGTAAAAGACAACAATTTTCTCACTTGTGGTAAAGAATGAACCAAATGACCTAAAATTCATATAAATATCCAATTAATTAAATGTTAAATATATCTATCGGTTACTTAAAGTTAGAGCAAGAAATATCTGCTTTGCACTCATCACACCTAATGTGAACATTGAATGGATGGGTTGGAGGCAAATAGGAATGAATCGGATTGAGTATGCAATCAGATCGGCTCCGATTTCACATCAATCACATCAATATCCGATTTCATATTCAATGATGTGTTTTCTAATAGAATATTTTGGCCAAATTTAAAGATTATATTATTTAGCAGAGCCTATCACAGGAACTTATAATATATTAAATAATCTGGCTTATATACCGTAATATTATTTTTTATTTAAGTTTATGTTGAATTTTTCGGACCTCAGATTAGTCTAATTTCGAGCTCTAATTTTAAAATATGGTAGAGATGGTGAAAACAGAGTATTAAAACTTGTAATTTAAAAGCAATCAAAATTAATTTTCAGTGAAAAACATTATATCTATAAATATTATGTCAATCTTTTGAATAATATTAGTGTAATATTATTACAGAAAATCTAAAATTTCATATTATATTTAGCAAATAAAAAACTGCTCACAAACAGAATAACAATTATTATTATTGCTAATACTATTCATAGCTTTCATTGAAATGAACAAAAAATTATTGTTAAATAATTGGTTTTACATCAAAATTAATTCAATGAAGGACTTGATATTCTGTAATATTACTAATATATTAAAGCGAATTATTTTCAAAAATCTTAAATCTTTGTTATTTCAAAACTATAGCAGAAATTTTGATTCATTTTGATTATTGATATTATTTTAAATTACAAAGAATTTTGTCGAACAGATTAGAGATAACTATAAATAAAATATAAAATTTCAATAAATACCAGAATATTTATCAAAAATACAGATTCGATTGTCTGTTCCGGAACTTATGAAATAAAGTGGAGTTGCAATAAGTGCTGTCACAGATGCGTCCATATGTGCCTCCAGACTGAAGACACAGGTGCCGGTCAGTACATCCCATACACAGAGTTGTCCCAATTGACAACCACTTAAGGCAGTCGATGATGAATACTGTTTAAGGTATTAATGGATTAAATATTATTAAAATATAATTTAATATTAATAGAGTATAAGAAGTGATTACTTGATCGATATGAATGGTAGTGATTCCTCCGTAGTGTCCATTAAATGTAAAGACACAGTTAGCGGTCTCTGTCCGATAAACCTTTAATGAATGATCTAAACTACCGGTTATTATATTTGAAGATTCAATTTGAAGAGCAGTGATAGGCTGTAAATGAGCCCTAACTGAATGTAACAAATTATAACGAATGTATTGGCCTTTGACCGGTTGTGTGGCCCCAGTGTTTGATGAGATACTTATACTAAAGCCATTTATAATTTCTAATTTGAATATTTCAAGCGTTCCATTGAGTCGGGCGACCATTAATTTAGTATTTGTGACTCTGAGTGCAGTCACACCGCTTTTGTTCTCTTCATAACAAAAGCATAGATTGCCGTTAAGAACATCCCATACTTCTATTCGACCGTTAGAGCAACCAATTATTGCCAGTTTGCCAAACATTTCTGTGCACCAAACAGATGAAAACGGAAGACTCGATTCGGTTTTGTGATTAACCGAAAACTCATTGGACGAAACGTCTTCTCCATTAATAGCGGCATTAAGTACTAATTCCGTTAAAATGTTTTGTGAAGAATGAGATATTTGTTGACTGAGAAATGAGGCGAAATTATAGCCATCACTACTACAGGGTTTATAGAGGAGCTCTTTAGTAGCGATTGGCGGAGAATGACTATCAGAATATTGAGTTAAATTATTGAGTTTTGAATTCGTATCTAAACTACTGGAAATGTTTTCTGTTAAGAAGTCGTTGTTATTTCCAGGAGAAGAGCCATAGGTTGAGTCCGATGAGAAGCTTCCACTCTGTTTATGGGACGGTCGAAAACGGTTATTGGTTTGTATGATTGAACTCTGTTCGGACCATCGCTTTATAAATGTATGACATTCACCGGACAAGACATCCCATATTTTAAGATTTCCATCCATACATACTGTCAATACAAATGGAGTGTCAGTATTGGAGGACAACAGATTGAGCTCTTGTTCGTGATCTTGAAGTCGTATAGGATTAGTCTCAAAATTGAAGTAATCATAACTGGAAGCTCCCCTTTTGTTGGACTGACTATTACCAAATGGAAGGCTTTGTGACCAGGAGTCGCGCCATTCGGCGTAATTACGTGAACACATACACCGATACATTAGAACAAACAGGTATATTATGAATATAATACTGGGCACTGATAGGGCTATTGTTATAAAAATCTCGCCCGAAGTCCACTGCATCGGAATGTGTGGAATGGAGTCGGCGTGTAATCCATTGAAATTGTCATCCTTTTCATCATTTGGATCAATAGATTGAAGTCCTGGAGGAGAAAGGAATTGACGAAAGATTTGGGGATCACTTTCGGATGGATTACGAGACTGAACGGCCGAATTGGGATCAACCGGAATCGATAACAGTATTGGCGGCAAAATAGTTATAAATTTTCCGGAAAGAGAAATATTATAATAATTAAAAAGCGCTGACCAGTGCTGAGATGATAACGATCGCCACAAATTCGGGTTCTGATGAACTAAACGATGCATTTGATTGACACTTAAAGTCTGATTGACATCGAAACCGGTTTTCGAATTTTGTATCTTTTCTGTTGTTTTCGAATCATAATTATCTGATTGTAAGATATTTTGTTTTTTATTTGAAGAAATTATTGACTCAAAGACTGAATTTCTATCCGATTGTTGCGATTCAGAGCTTAAGTGCTCAATGATTCCGAAATTGTAAATCAAAAGTGAAATCCAAGCGATCAGAACTAACATAAGAGCTCTTTGGACTAAACGGGTTCGGGCGACAAAATAAACAAGTCTCAGACGTTTAGGCATTTTGAACTGACTCGGCTTCGCAGGTCTGGCGAACACATTCTGAGGATACGAACGGTTGCCAAACGATATAAGCCTTAATTAAGTAAATAATTCTTTAGTAATAAATATTGGAACGAATTCTCATTTTTCTTGTCATATAACAACTTAAAGTCAATGGATTTAAGGGATTATTCAAATCGTATTTTTTCGGATTACTTTCGGAATTTTGAATATTTTTCTTTAACGAAATCAAAAATAATTTGCCGAAAGTTTCAAAGTATGTGCGAAACCGGGAATTTCGGAAAATTTTATTAATTACTTTTATAGAGGCAGACACTAAAAGATCCTAAAATGTCTGCACTTCTCAAATGTACTCTCGATTGTCAATAATTCTTATAACAATTTTTATTTTTATTATTTTATGATATACTGTATATTAAATACTAAATTGAAAACTACTATCATTTCGCCTAATAATAAAATATTTTCAAATAAAACATATTTTATGTCATTTTTCAGAATTGAAAGTATATTCAAAAAATTAAATTATTTAATATTTAACAAATATTTCAGTATTTGATAAAATCCAGATTATTTGTGATTTAATTCATTAATGTATGAATGAGTTCATCGAATGATAGAATCATATTTATAAATACATATACAATACTATAGAAAGTATTTGAATCCCCGCAAAATTATTATCTATTTTATTATCTATTAGTCGATAATATCCGGGTTTGCTTTTGAACAATACTTTTAGTTTAAAATTATTGAGTGATTTTGAAGAAATATTTTCCCGTAATTTCCAGATATATATAAATTCCTATTGATTTGAGGAAAAAATAAAATAAAATAAATTTTTGTAATAAAATATTATTTTTGAAAATGAGTTACGAAACCATTTTGTGTGGGTTTTCAAACTTAAAACACATTCAATTAAAAAAAATTATAATCAGTTTACTATACGGAACATAAATAAAGATTCATTTCTAATAAGAATTGTAGAGTTGTGTTAATTGATTGTGTTCTGGAGATTTCATACCAGTCCTAACACCCACTCGACCGATCTGACTATTTTAGGTAATATCAAGCACTTTAAAATTCAAACAATTATCTTAATTGATGTGCTATCAAAATATGTTTGAATAAATTTTGAATTAAATTTAATTAAATAATAAAATAATATAAGTTTTTTGAAGAACCGTTAAATTATGAATAATTTAGTATACTATCAACTAATTCATAATTTAGATAACATTAGGAAATATTTTTCAAAAGCTCTTTTCAAATTAATTTAATGAACATTTAGTCGATTCTTGTTTACAAAGATAGTAATTAGAGGTTAACTAAAAGTGAATTAAATATTAATAATTTATTAGAACACTAGATTTATAATGAAGAATTAATATTTAATTTTGTTTCAAAATCAGGGACAGCCATATAACCAGGGCTGACTGACGACTGAACACTAGATTATAGCTAAATTTTAGTCTAAACTATTTGATACACTTATTAAGAAAACAAAAAAAAATATTTCTACATAAACTTCTTGTACCTTAAAAACATTGATTTATGATATGTTCTATTCTTCACATTTTGATCCATAGTATTTGGACTGAACCTATGATCGAGATAAGAATTCAAAGAAAGGACTTCGATTGCATTTTAAAGCTATGTAATTGTTGTGAAGAATAGGATGGAAAGGGCTTTCAGTCATATAAAGTATTACATTTAACTTTTCTGATGATGTTTATCACAATAAACTCAATATTGCGAACATTCACTCGAGTTTAATGGTCTTTACAGCACCTAAAAAACCAGAAAACAATTTTCCCAAATGTTTTTCGTTACAAAACTCAATATTTTGTTACAACTATAAAATGTTAAGTTCAATGAAAATAAAGCTAATTATGTAAAAAATTGACTAAATTTAATGTAGAAATAAAATACAATAAAATGGGATTAAATTGAATACAATTTCCTTATTATTAATTCACATCACATTAATTAAGTTGAAAATTATTTGGTTTTAATTTTGGTTTCAATTATTTTTGCATTTAATTAGTTATAAAAATTTTGGGTAACATTTCTAATCAAAGTTACCCAGGTGAAATTAAAGGCTGCATATCAAGGATAATATTAATAACTTTGTTCATTAAATTAATTGGGAAAACATTTAGTAACTACTAGTGAAAGCAAGTCATTCCGTTTTTGATAGATTTAGTATCCGTTTTACAATAATTAATAGTAAATTAGACGAAAATTTATTCATTGATGTCATGGAAATGAAATTTATTTAAATTATTGATTTTTAGTATTAATATTTCTATTAACTGTCGGTATAGAGAGATGAGATGTGAATGCATATAAATTTTTATATATTTTTATAGCACAATATTTTATCTATAGATTACAGTGTATTTGGTTTGTTGTCACATAAATCTATAGTATTTTTTAGTCATCACTATCTTTATCAAAAAATGTGTTGAATATTTTTATATGCCGTGTTTAAAGAATAAAACTTTTAACTGTCTCTCTCTATCTCTAATATATCTATTTTATTGACAGTACTTATTATTATTTTGTCTTTTGGCATAACTCTTGAAAATAAGTTAAACTAAAATCGATATAATTGTAAAAATCTTTTCGATTAAACTTTTATATCACATTCACATCAGTTATAATTTACGAGTTTTACTAAATATAATTTATTTTAATGCTTATTCACTAGAATTTAAACTAACGTTTGCTCAACACTTGACTATAAAAATGATATTAAAGTTATTGAAAATATAGAATCGCTTTGAAAACATTCGTTAAAATATCATAACTTTAATACTATATCTGGATATTTGTCGTTCAAATGCACACAATATTATGAATCGTTGTCTTTATGTCACATAAAATGAAAAATAAAATTCTCCAAAAAAGCATTAGATTTGAATTTTGTTATGAAATTTGAACTAAATTTTCCAAAAATTGTCTTTTAGTGACAAAATGAATGATTGGCTGCGAATCCATTAATCACATGCGAGACAACACATGCAAATCAATTAATTCTAATCTCATTTATCTATTATTTGAGTCAACTTTAGAGGAATTGGTTCGCAAATACCAGTCGTTGGAAATTGTCATTAAAGTGATATAATATTTGGATTGGAGTCAAATCTGTTCCCTGTATTCATGTATTCATCAAACATTAATGACATCATATTTTGCAGTTCTAGTCTTTATTTCTTATAAGTTATAATAATATTCTGATAACTTAAAAAACTTTTAATATTTTCAATGACGAGGTATTAAAGTATAAGCAAAGTATAAGCAAAAATTAGAAACCAATGACTAAACCATTTGATGAATATTTACTTTTATTGCTCAATAAAACTAAAATATCGGCAAAATATGTTTAGTTTAGAGTTTTTATTCGTGACAATGGATTAAATGCTAGACTGCAGGACTGCATCACCACTTCTACACCACTTCTACACACGTCTACACCAATACTACAACATTACTCTACTCTCTATATAATATTCTTTATTCTTTGATTTGTCAGCAAATTGACTAAAGATAGTGCAATAGTTATAGCAATTATGCGACTGTGAGTACAAACACGTAAAAGGTATGGGTATGGATATGGAATGAGTGCACTGTTATGCCTACACTACGTCTACCACATCTTAATACTTAATATGTTAACTTTAGCACTGTTACGCTGTATAGGCATTAGGCATTAGCTGCTATAATAGTCTAATTGTTTAATAGTCTAATAGTGTATATTGAGTACAGTATTGCTTAACTTTCTTTCTAAATCCTATTCCCTCTTATCCCGATTTTAGCTCATATCAGAGATTAAGCTGCAATAATAAGCGAAAAACAAATTAATCTAAATGTTATTTTAGTCATTTTGTACTTTCCAATGCAATATTTGATAATCATTTGGAATTTGATTTAAAAATAATTAATTTGAATTTTTAAGAACATAAGAAATGGTCAACAATTAATTCAGGCATTTATTCCTCTAATATTTAGAAACCCTTTTTAGATGTATGCTTAAAGTGAGGAATTTGCAGAATATTAAGTGAAGATGTGGTGCCCTTCGTGTGGATTCCTGTTGTTCACTAAACATTCAGGTCTTTCAATACTTCAACTCTCAGTTTTGGAGACTCAGACAAAACCAAAAACTTTTAGATCTATCGCTTTTGTATGTTTGGCTATATTTTACTCTATTTTTCATACTAGAAAAGCGGGAAATATTTATGAGCACTTGAATATTGAATTTGATACTTTCAGACTCCTATCGATTATATTCTTTTAGTTTATATATTCAATATTCAATAATAAAATGAATTTATAGAAGTGAACATTTAATAAATGAATTTAATAAAATTTTAATACAATATATTATATGATAATATCTTAATGATTTAGGTCAGGTGTGAGGTGTGTAATGGAGTCTCCATTGGAGACCGAACTGCACCAAACTCGAACTAGACTGCAATATTCCTGCACAAAATTACACTGTACCAACTGTTTAACTATTAGGATAGATGATAGAGGAATGGGTGCGCTGACCTTTTTGGCAAAAACATTGTAGTTTCAAATCTAACACCTTTTTAAAAATTCTATAATAATATATTGAATGAGTTGTGAGACAGAGAATATGTTTTAGTTGAGAGGCTATAGTATTATCACGACATCCAATCCAACACTACTTGTGATGAGTTTTGCCAACAAACAAATAGAAGATTATAAATATATGATTACAAATAAACCTTGAATTCTGATAACGAATATAATGATAATACACTTTATACTAATTAAAGTTATTTTTGTGTTCAATTAATAATATCTTTAATTTTTCAAACAAACATTCAATTGACGTAAATTTTAGAAAAAATAGAGTTCAGCTCAAATACAATACCGATAATTGATATGTGGTTTGAAAAATAATTAATGATATGATAGCAAATGTTGAATTTCAGTTCAATAAAACATTGGGCATAAATCTAAACCATTTTTATTTCAAGAAATCGAGTTATAAAACAATTTTTAGATCTTTATCTACTATTATAGGCCAATGGGGGCCGTCTTCAGAGTGGGCTTCGATAGCAATTCATTTGATAACTGTGTAGAACAAATACAAATTACCGATAATTACAGAGTGGATGAGATGGCCCTCCAGTAGATGAGTCACTCTTGAATTTGTAAAGAAGTGGTTCCAACTATTTCTCTAAACCTATCATTTTCTTAGTTTCAAGACTTGAAATATAGAAATAGTTTGGGGATGAAATGCCAACTCATACTAATGTCTGATTTAGTACAGTATGTTAAACAGTAATTCTAATAGAACTGGACAGTTGTCTCAATAGATCCAAAATCAATCTCTAAAACGACAAAATCAGACATACATTCAATTTTGAGTCAAACCAATAGGTATTCCATTTCCTCATTTGAATTTAGAATAATTTCTAAATCTATTTCATTGTATTGAAATTTTGAATTAACAAAAGGTATTAAAATTCAATTTTTATTATCGATTAAATGAAATTATAATTAAATATTTTAAATATTATTGCAAATCAAGTTTGAGAACAGAGTTTTTCTATAAAAACGACATTAAATCCGAATATAATAGTGTTTTATGATTATAAACATTAGAATTTGTGATTGAATTAAATTTATAATTGTATTGTATTTGTATTTTAAGAAATCAAATCAAATAAAATCAGTATCTAATCGATGACTTAATATAATGTAATTAATTATGTCTTCAGATTCGATATTAAAAGGATTGTATGAATTGAGAATAAGATACCAAACCTTTAAAAGCGATTATAGATATTTAATAGTTATCAATGAATTACATTTAAAAAATGAGCGAAAACACAATAAATGCAAAAATGAATGCGAAAGTAATGTGTAATAAAATGAATGAATTACTGATTACTGGACTTAATCTAAATAATCAATTATATAATTGAATTGAATAATAAAAATACCAATTATTTAGTACTTTCGCCTTTAATTATAACCCGGATTAGGCTTTTTTGGTCGCCTTCTTCGCGCCTCCCTTTTTAGGTTTGGGAGTTCCACTCTTTTTAGTGGCCTTAGCCTTAGGACTGGCCTTCTTTTTGAGCGCCGCCTTCTTAACCGCCGGTGATCTCTTGGGTGATATGGACTTTAAGGGCGAACTTTCGGCAGTGTCTGGATTGTCGTCACCCGAAGGGCTCGACTGTTTCGGAGGAGAAGCGGTCGCCTTCTTCTTAGGGGAAGCTTTGCTTTTAGTTGTCTTCGCTTTCGGTGATTTTGAGGTATTTTTGGGCGCCTTTTTAGTTACTTTCTTCGCCACAGCTTTTTTGGGCGACTTTTTAGGACTTATAGGGGCAGCAGAAGCCTCAGCGGTCACTACTTCCTCTCCATTTTGTTGACCATCTTCTGGAGTCGGCTCTGTTTTCTTTGGAGACGAAGAGCGCGATCTTTGAGCGGGAGAACCGGTTTTGGCGCCAGTTTTTCCTTTTTTGGCGCCAGTTTTGCCGCCCTTTTTAGTTTGTGCCCCTTTTTTGGCCCCACCTTTGGTCGCCTTCTTCGCCGGACTTTTCTTCGCTGGAGATTGAGATCGACTTCTCTTCTTAGGACTCGGACTGTTGGCCACTGGCGTCGGGATCAACGCATTTCCGATTTCGTCGTTTTGAGTGTTGGTCACAGAATTGACCACTTCCTCATTGGTCTGTGAATTAACACCTCTTCTGGCTCTGGGTTTGGGCGACGCCTTCTTCGCGGCGGTCACTGTCTTCTTGGTCTTCGGTGTCGTCGAAACTTTTTTTGCTGTAATATTCAGTCATTTATTTCACTTATTTTTAATTAATTTTTAGTATTTATTTGAAATTTTGTCTCAAATATCCAAATATTAAATCAAATTAAATGTAAAACAAATAAAAATTATAACAAAAACAAAATTTATTTGAAAAACGAAAACATATTTTCAATAACTATTGTATTAATTAATTGTAAATCAATTAAACAATAAATACATACCTTTTGCGGGCATTTCTCACATAAATTAATGCGATTTTAGTTATTATATAAAATTATTTACGAATTAATTGTAAAATTGAATTAAAATTCACAAAAATTGTAATTAAAACCGATTTGAATGCAAACAAACGAATCGAAACTAAAAATGACTTCAAATTTAGTTTTTTAACGGTTTAGTGAAGAGACCCTCAAAACACGTGTTTTCATTGGCTTCCATTGGATTCAATGCTATTTGAATACAACCAATCATTCAAACAGACAGTAGAGGGCAGTCAGTGTCCAATCA
>JAQFYS010000103.1:0-11659 GCA_034694945.1 Carabodes femoralis | reverse complement strand
TCTCTCTCTCTCTCTCTCTCTCTCTCTCTCTCTCTCTCTCTCTCTCTCTCTCTCTCTTTCCTAAGCTTTGAAACGAATGTTTGTGTCATAAAAATATAAGTTATTGAAGAATAAGCAAAGGATTAGAACTCGACTTCTATTAACACCACTCGTGTCTCGTGTAGTGCTTTCGATAATCACTTTTTAGTTTTTTAATCTTTGATACTTTGAGTTTGTAATAGATTTTGTTTTTCGCTTTATATTAATTTTGTTTATTTTTTTCATTCATGAATCCATAAATCAAAAATAAATCCAAAATTGATTTTATATCTGTTTTTAAATAAGAATTTGATTTAAATTTAAAAAATACATTTTATAAATAATGTCACAAATAGTATAATTTAAGCAAAATTTTATTTAAATTCTTTGTCTTAAATACAGAATTTAGTTCACATAACATAACATTTTAAAAGATTGTATAAATAATTACATCAATTGAATCATTAAAATTGTTGATAACAATAGTAAAAATGTTAAATTTGTGAATGTTTTGGTTCAAAATCAAATTTATCTCCAAATAATTGATTAAATTTAAGATAATTAACATTAAAGACAATTTAATTCGAGAGAACATACCTATCATTAAATACAATAGTTATTCAATAATTGCTATCAATTGAAACTAATTTCTTCAAAAATTATATGATATCTAAAATTAATTTAAACTCAGAAATGAAGAAAACCATTTAAATACTAATTAATAAAATAAATGACATAAAGAATGGCTTAAAGAAAAATAAATTGAATGAATAAGAATAATATGTTTTACTTTCAATATTCAATATAAATCCGAAACTTTGGTTTGGATTTAATAGTTACTGTCATTCAACTATTTTTGGGTTTTATTAAATGCTTTTTAATTATTATCACAGTTTTATGGGTTATCATTCATTTATGGATGATTGTCCTAATAATGAATTTAATATACATTTAAGTTATTAGTCGTAAGGGAATGATATACCAAAAAAAATAAAACAAATCTAATGAATAAGTATTTATTAGCAAATTATAAATTAGATGTTGATTAATGAAAGGAACCATTATATCAATCGTCAGTTCATTATAAGTAATTATTATTAAAACCCTGTATTAGAGCTATATTTTGTAGATTTAAAATTATATTTAAGAAAAATAATAATTAATGAAAATAATTGAATTAAATCACAATTACTTTAAAGCAAAGACTAGAAAGGAATGCAAAACAAAAGAAATTAAACTTTAAATTAAATTCAAACTAAAAGAATAAAATTCTATTTAAAAAATTTAAGTAAAAAATATTGAATTAAATAAGTCTTAGTCTTAAAGCGATTCAAAATAAAAATTAATGAATTCCTGAAAACATTCAGTTTGTTTGATAGAAATATTTGTTGAACACTAAAAATATATAATTATTAAAAACTTATATGAATTTTGGTTTAAAATTGTTATATTTTAACGACTGATTCGGAAATTATCTCATTTTGATTAAATGAAGAAATAAAAGGATGTTTTGATTGTTGTCTACATATTTGAGTATACATTTGTATATTTGACGGCTTTTTCATTCAGTATAAGTTAAAAGTGGAGATGAAGTGCTCACAATTCAGTACAAACTGATTCTGGTTTTGGAACGGCGGCCATAAAAACTAATTTCAGCACAATTTGTATTATCAAAAAATGGCAAACAATTCATTGATTGAATGGTTTGACAGCACAAAGAATTGGTTCCCTTCTGTGAATATCATATTAGATGAATGTGTGATCTTCTGGTGTCTTATGTAAGAAGTGATTGATCGCTAAAAGTAAGTCCTCTGTTGTTAGCGAAGGAGTAAACAGTTTAAAAAGATTAGGTTTTGTAGCGATCATTGAGTTGAGGGACAGTTAAGAAGACGACAGATATTATTGCACTGAAAGTCATCAAAATTTGTCACTCAATATATAATTTAACGCAAATTTGATTTGAATTCGGGCCACAATTGAAAAAAAATAATTGCATTCCTTTGATTGAATGACAAATTAATCCAAAAGACTATTTCTGATGTAAAAGTAAATCCTCCGACAAAAGAGTTTTTGGACTCATTCTAAAGACAAACAAACCTTCAAAAGAATCGTTGATTGTCTGTCAATCACTGTATAACACAATTCTTGTCGGACGAGTCGTTCAGACGAATGGGTCCTTGAGTTGCACTCTCGACGATCTCGTCGTCTTCGATCCTATAGACAAATACAGATTAGCTTTTAGTTCAATCAATTATAATATCGATTCTAATCAATAGTGAATTGTAATAATTAATTATAGTTTGTTTAGTCTTATACTAAAGATAAGATCGCTTTTCTCTTTTGGTAACTTATATTCAAATAATTATCAGCAAATAATCATTTTTATTAAACAACAAAACGCTTTCGGAGTTGTGTTCAGTCAAAAGAAAGCCGTTCTTCAGTTGTTTGTAAAGCATACCATCACTCAATGACATAATGTCGGCGCTCTCTTCTTTGACGAACCAATTTATCAATACCTCAATACAGAGCAATACAGAGCACATACATGTATACTAACTATAGTAAGCTCGACTCATATACTAACTTATAAACTCATTAATTTAAAACAACTATAACTTCTCCGTAAACTTATTATACAATATATAAACAATGAATGAATGGAATGGATGGTCAAAAAGAATGCAAAAAAGAAATCATTTCTAAATTCAAAATTCTTAGCATTCATTAGGAAAACATCTTATATCAGATGAGAGGACATAATATTAACCAATCATTGAAACGATTGGATCAAAACGATTAAAAACTAATTATCAATTACTCAAAAAAGAGCAAAAGAGGAATATGTAGTGAGAAATTTGTAAAAGTATTTAAAAGAAATTGAGTCTAAGAGTGGATTCAATACCAGCAGGAGTTATGAGAAGCTATGGTTCGGGCACTACAACTAACTGAGCAAAGAATGCGTGAGATATGTCTGATCTGGAAAATAAAATTCCGCACCAAATGGGCAGAAGTGCTGATCAAATGGATTGAATAATGGCGCTGACAAAGACGGATAGCTATTACTAACACCAAAGAATTCTTTTAATTGAGCGCTATTTGTGCCAAAACCTGTAAACCAAGTGCTTAAGAATCCAGAGCTAATGCCAATCGAGATTACGTACGATATAATCAATATTATATCACAAGTGTTTACGAAGTGTGAGAAAACTCAACAATTTTTTGGTCAATAGACTTGTTTGCCGTTTGTTTTATACAATCAAATAAAAATTTATAAAGAATTTCAACAATTTCTCACTTTTGGTCGAAAGAAAGCAATTAATTATATGACAATCAAGAATTGAATCAATCGCTTATAAGTTATAACAATATTGAAGATGTGCTACACTTTTCAATATTAATATATTCATTGAATAATGTAAAGAATTTGATAGGTTTTTGAACATCATTTTTGATTAAATATAAGCAAAGAATAAAATATTATATTAGTTGAGTCGAGAATAATATCGATTTTTCAGCTGTTGAGCACACGTTCGCAACTGAACAGCACTGGGATTAAAGCTTTATTCTGTTATAGGACTGCCTAATCGTTATATTTGGATCAGTGGAAACCCATAATAATAGTATAGTACAGACATAACTACATGTGAACAATAGAGATAACATAATATCATTTGAGAATTGTTGCCAAAGAGGAGGAAGTTTTAAATAATCAATGTTTTGATAGAAGACAACCATTTTGTCTGTTTGAAGCCATGAATCCGGGAAAAGACACTCAAAGCCAATGCAAATCAATGTCAACTCAAATCAGAGCACAGATCACTAGCTTTTAACAAATAATTATTTTTGTCGTTCAATATATCCGTTCTATCGGCTGATGGCCTATCGGTCTATCAGTAAATCTGTTTAACAAACCTTCCGATAAAATAACTTATATATCAATTAATGTTATAATGGATATAAGGTTTTCAAATCTTTTTAATCGATGCAATGATTCTTGAAATTAATTTAAAGAAAACTAATTATTTAGGAATTCTAGTTCTCATTTGTTTGGTTTCTCTCAATTTCAAAATCAATTTATTATTTGATATATAAGTTATCATACATTAAATGAATTGAATGACTCTCTCTTTATATGCTTTAATATTAGCATTGATTTTGAGTTCTTTAAAATTCTTTTCTTATCAATTCATAGACAGTATTATTTCGTTTCAATTAATCATTTTTGAAGTCATTATTATTATATCTAAAGTTCTATTCAAAGGCATAACAGTTGAGAACTATAAAAATGTTTTAATGGTTTTATACTCCAGTCTAAAACATATCGATAGTAATATTTATTAGTAATAAATGTAAGATTGCATGGATTGCATGCTTACCACTCATTCCAAATATTCGACTGAGTTTTGGGCGCAAAATAAGAGTATAGTCTATATATGAGGACTTGTGAGACAAACCATTTCGGAAGAACTTGTTTTAAACCATAATAATAGCTTTTAAAATGCTATTGTAGTGAATATATAATAGCCTACAATTAGTGTAAATACAAGCACTGGTAGCCGTTGAATAGGGAGAGGAAGGCCACACCAAATGGCATATTATATTAGTTTTGGTTACTGTAGTCTAAAACTAAAAGTACCGCAACTAATGTTTGTAGTCTTAACTCAATTTATTAGACGTTATGCTAATGTATGTTATTTAACATATTATATCAAATCAAACTAAATTATGATTAGCTTAGACTTCAGTTCAACTAATTTATAGCCAACTGTTCGCCTCTTTTATCAAAATAAAGAAAAAATCAATTATTTATTGTTTCGAATAACACTTCGAAATGACATAAATAAATAATAAAATATTGAAATAGAATTAAATTTAACTTTTCAATAGTAATAGACTAATAGTATTGTAAAAAACAATAATTGGCACTAATTATCAATGAGTTTAGTTTTGGTACAACTTTTTATTATTATTGAGAATATATCCGAAAATAAAATCCGATTTTCTTATTAAGAAATCATAAACGCGTCGATTGTTTTCAAAAGAGAATAAAATCTTATATAGAGTTATATAAAACAAATTTTTCAATCAAATCGATAAATCCTAATAGTTTTTAGTGTAAAACTAATTGATTGTATGAATTACTAAAGTTATCAAAATAGAGATTAAGAGTTAATCTATAAATTGAATTACTATTTAATATAAAGGAATTAGCATTCATTCAATGATCTTTGTATTTATAAGTGTTAGTAATCTCACGGCTTAAGTGATTAGTTTAAAAAGTGAAACATAAAAGTATAATAATTTAAAAGTAAGCGTCCAGTGAGACACCGATTGGACGGCTATATCATGATTTAGAACCGCAATTAACCCTTTCGACACAAAACACTTCACTAATGGCTGTATTAGATTTATTGCACAACCATATTCTGGTTGCCGTAAATTACATACCAGTGCTCATAGAGTGTATATATTCTGGTATAGCATAATATATTCATAGTCTATGGTCTATGTGTCTCAATAATGGGTGTCTTTACAGCCTTTACTGTCTTTACGAGCATTGCTCTCGACATCACATCCGCAATATTGGCATCAAATGAATCGGCACTGAATCCGGCATAAGAACAACGCTAGCAAAGACCTTTTGGATGCTGGGCCGAGCACTGGGGGGTTGAACTATATACCACTATATCTGGTGTAATGGTTGGATACACACCTGTGCAAATGTGTGCAAATGCTCGCTTATATGCTTGTGTTCGCTCAAAACTTTTTCTTATAATAACAAAATTGAAGCCAAAATTGAGCGCAAAATATTGCCGACGCATATATTGGGAAAACCTTAAACATGGAAAACCTGGTCATTTAGACTAAGGGGGGTCTGTTGTCACACATATCAAATCATGTTAACAAATTATATTGGGATCAGAGGCCATCCCAGGCATCCAATCCATTGCATCAAAAATGAATTATAAAATTTTTGGTTCATATCTAACATTCATATAAAGAATTCATTTCAATGTTATTTCAATGCTTTCCATTCCATTCACATTCTCTCCATTAATAGCATTGACCTGTGATTGACATCACTAGAAGTTGGAGCCCAAGAAGTTGAGCGCAGATTTGGATTGGATTTCAAAATAAACATTTTCATAAGCGCTCAAAACGTTATGGTTTTGACTAAAACCAAAACAAATTTCTAATAAAAAAGTCAAAACTAAGAATTCTAATGAGTGTTAAAGATTAGCAAAAGAAAACTCTTAGAGAATAAGTGACTACTAATCGCAGGAAATGATTCCCGCAGTGAATGTCTGGCGAAGAGAAGATGACAAGAGTTGACATCAATTCAAGACATCTTTTGACAATTGGAGACATCAGTTATGGCTATGCACTGAAGAAACCCTCAAAACCACTGAAAACAAAACAAATTAATATAAGACTTACGCCTTCTCTTGAGTGTCGAGATGTTGGACTAATTCATCCCTTTTATTAACAATAGTGACCAACTCTTCCAGAAGAAGTTTTTCTCGTTGTTTCTGATTTTCAGTCTTCTGCCAATCTATAGGTAGTGTAAGTCATAAGAAAAATATTGTATTAGAATTATGAATGTATTGAGTATTGAAGTATTGAAATGTGTGTAAACTCTTATAACTCTTATGCAATAGACTTATGTAAGTGTTAATGATAGCGCTGATAGCACTCAAAGTAAAACGTTGGCCATTCCTATCAACCATTTTTTTTGGTTATTCATTGATCGATCGATCGATAGTTTAATTATTGGAATCTACATTCCTATCGTCAATAGTGATAATATGGACTCTGGTTTGCCACCGGTGCCAATAGTAGCGATAGTTAGCAATAGTGATCACTACTACTAAACAAGATTACATGTATTAGCTGTCATATTCTCATCTGATGGATCACTACTGGGCGGTGCACAACATTTTGAACCGGTGACCGCCGATGAATTAAATGCCAGTCGAAAGACAACTAACTTCTAATATAACTAACAATAATATTAACAACAGTTAGGATCGCCTGTGGAGTACTTTAATCAGAAGGAAGAGGTGCTAAACGTGTCATAAATAGTTTGAGGCACTGTTATATAAGAGATATATTTCTTTGATATTTGATAATTCAATCTGTTTTACATTTTAATGTACATAATATTCATATAATTCATTGCAAACTATTTTTATAAAAACTGTTTGCATTACTTCACTTCATCTCTGGTTTGAAGAAACGAATGAAAAGTAATATTTGTTTCGATTAAATATCAGATTTACATCTAATTTATAGATAGTCTCTGTTAGAAAGACTATAAAATTCGTTTCTAAAACTACTTTAACGCCAACTCTTTGCAATTGATTAAAATTTTATGAATTCTTTGTTCGCGATTGCAATTCGTTGCCAACCTCTGAAGATATTGAGATTTATTTTTATTTTACACAAAATTCTTTTCAAATTTTAGTGTCAGTAATAAAATTTCAATAAATATTTAATTTAAAACAAGAATTCGATTTTCAAATGTCTGTTATAAATAAAAGTAGAAAAAAGGAAGAAAAACCACTTAAGACTTAACACATTTCATAATTTTTCAATTAAAATATTTACTGCAAAGAATTCTCAATAAATATAATTTTGTTTTATAAAAATCTTGTTTTTTTTTATTTTTTGGTTAACAAAGTATTTGTGTATAATTGATATTCGGTTAAATTAAATAAAACTTAAGTCCTTTTATATATAGTTCTCAACATTGAATAAATTGATTTTTAAATCTCATGTAATAAAAGATTAGAAATAGTGTATAATGTTATTAAAAACCATTTTGTTTTTGTTTGTTTGGGTTTTAGTATTATTGCAATAATCTATTATTAAACGTAAAATTAGTTATCTTTTTATGTATACTTATCTACAAATAAAGCCCAGTCTATAATCAGAGATCAATTACTCAAACCTTGAAATTTTCACCTAAAAATGTCACATATTTTTTGTCAAATAAATATATTGTTTTCTCATTTATTACAAAACCGGTACAGAATATATAACACATATATATATTTTCAAAAAAGCTTAACTAAAATTCTCTATTTTCATCAAATAAAGTCAGAGTGAATCTATAGAATGATAGAGCTCTGAGAATAGCTTCCAGTTGTTTGTCTAAAACCTAAGTTTTATACAATATCTCTAATACCAGAATCGATGAAATATTAGTATTAGTTTCTCTTTTTTGAAATTTTTTTCTTTTTTCTACTTTTTGTCTTTTTATGAATCACATGCAGTCCAATAACAAACACAAAGTGAATGAAAATATTATAAAATAATATATCTTTCTGTAAATATATATAAAAACAAATCAAAAACGGATAACAATAGAGACAAAATAAAAGGTTAACACAAAATATATTTAGATTCGAGAACGAGAATAAATATTAGAGTAATAGAGGAGTAAATATTGTAACTGAATATGAAATAAAAAAGATATACATTTATAAGTAATAATAATATATATAAAATATAAGTTAACAGACGAGTCGAGGGAATCGTAAAAAATTTTGATACATATAATGCACATCAGATTCAGAGTACACTAAAATATTCGACGGCTTGACTGTACAGAAAATAGGGAAACTGAAAGACCAGAATATAAGAGTGCTATACATTTGGCAATTTGGTTGAGGCAGAAAAGGTCTGAGCGCTAATGTTGTGCTATAAGCCGCTTATCAAAGGGAGGCCAAAAAGAATCAAAAATGAAGAGAACCATTAGAACTATGCTCTATATGCAGGCATAACAACACAACAGCACAACATCGCTCTCATTGGGAACTGAACGCAACATCTATTGCAGCAAAAGCTCAGTATTATTATTATTAGTAGAGTAGCAAAAAAAAAAAATAGCGATCAGATGAACCAATACTGGAATACTCAATATAATTATGTTCACAAACTATTGTTTGAGACAAAACCATACTATAGAGTCAGTCACACAAACATTATTACAGAATAGTAATAAATAGCTGAAACTTACCTTCAATTGCAAGAATAGTTCGCAATTCTTTATTCAATAATTCAAATCTTCTCTCCATATCCGCCTCTTTCTCTCTAAAATAAACATTAAATTTATTTTAGATTAATTTCATAATAAATTCTTTATTATTATTTCTAAAATTTAATTTTGTGAATAAATTTAGTTTTTTAAAAACAAAATAAACATAAATTTAATTTCGATTAGTATTTAAATTATTTTCAATTAAATTTTTCCTGTTTTTCAAATTGAATTCAAAGTTGTAATAAAAGTCAATTTAATTGCGAAAAAATCAAATAATTTAGTTTTGAAAGAATTTAATTATTTTTAGTGTTTATTTAAAAGTATTTAATTTATTAAAAATTCACTACTTTTTGGGATAAAAATTGTTTAAAAGAAGGAAAATAAATTTAAAAATACGATTAATAGCGGAATAGAGGAATAGGTCTATATATCAACCATAAGAGTCTATAACTTTTTGTTATTGTATTCTTTGATTGAATGAATTGAGAAAATGTGTTTCGGATTCGGACTCAATCCAATCTTTGGATAGGTATTGATATTGTGATTAGATGTGGAGGTAATTGTGAATTGGGAAGTGGAGGTATGTTGTGATCCAGAGGAGGACCACACCATCACTTTTGTTGATCAATTCAATTATGGTAACTGTAGGGGCGGTTCGGAAATGGTCACCAATTTCATGCTGGCATATAATGAAAGAATTGTATCCTATGGCTCACTGTATGATTGTATGGCTTACGGTATGGATGACTGAACTCTTTTGACATTTCATTCAAATCGAGATCTAGATGTTAATCGTGTGACAGAAAACTATAATACAATTTCTAATTTTTGTGACCAAAACACTGACGAAGAATATTGAGAGACATTCGTCAGAAATGTGCGGCAATCAGATGAATGTCTGTCAGCGGTATTGTTGGCGACTGGCCTTTGGAAGGCTTTGCATGCATTGCTAGTATTGAATATTTAACAGGTATTAATGGCAACAATGGTTATAAGAAATTGAAACTCGAGGTCAAAATGGGCCACAAACTGATTCAGGTATATATCGCTGCATAACAAGTAGTGGAACGCGAAGACCACCCCTACAGTCATAGCTGAGACCTACAGGAACGTCGATTTTCCAACTGATCAGTTCTCAATATAAAGGGTGTCAAACAGAGTCCCCTCAAAGCCGATGCTTCGACACACAATCTAAGACTCATTCCATTAGCAGTGCTACCAATTTAGTAATAATGATTAACTCGGATTCTAGTAATCAATGTCAATGAAATTACAGACCGTTCCTCCCTTTCCATTACTGCAGAGCACAGAGTAGTCCTCAACTCCTTTACCCATTGGGTTCACATAAATGCAAATATAATACAAATCTCTTTTGTTTAACACAGAATTAAATATCGAAACCAATTTCTTAGCCTTTTATGACAATTATTTGATTATAAATTCTATAAAATAGGGTTTATTTTGAAATATTATATTATTGTCACTAATATTTAGTTTGAAATTAGTTTTTGGAATTTATAGTAATTCTTAATTCTTTGTAAAAAACCAAAAGAGATGTTCAAATTTGAAAAAATATTTTAGGAATGCGTTTATATGTGTTCCTCAACAGTGAATAGCAATAACAGAGAAAAAAAGGAGAAATCATTGAAATAGTTATGTTCTTTAAACTCGAATCTATTGGACACCACATAGAACTGCACATAACTTTGAGCCGTGAAATGTAGTCCCGGACTGAGACTGAAAACATCATTCGATAGAAAAGTTAAATGAGTGACACGTTTTGGAGAAAAAAAATCTATTGAATGGCGAAAACTTCACGCCTTTCTTAAGTATTTTGAAGTAACCAAAAGAATGAAAGGCAATAAAATTCGGTTCAAAGCATACATAATATTATGGGCAAAACGGATGGCAAATGGATAATAGAAAATAATATGACTAATAAAATAGTCCTCTCCTGTCAGTGCTGTCATATTTACATTCAATCTCTAAGACTTTTCATCGCATATAAAATGTCAAAAAGAGAGTTAACAATGAAATCAAAGCATCAAAGCATCAAACCATCAAACGCTACAATTAGAATATATTTACAACTTTTTAATTTGACTTTTGATGCATATATTATTTGATTGACTGTTATATTATTTCTAAATGGAAAAAAAATTTCTCTAAAATTCTAACCGATATTTTTTCGGGAAAAAATTTCTTTAAACTTAAGATTTAAAGACAAGAATTTTTTTATAGCTTTAATTTCAGTCAATAATAGGATGTGAGGAATAACTACACGAATGACAAACACAAATATCGTGTGTAATGAAAGTCAAAGTGAAAAGTTATCTATGATTTAGTCAAACATTAATAATTTTTATGTGTTAGCGTTTGAAGGGATTCTTGAGCCTAAGGGCAACCACTGGCGCACTGCTGTCTGGAAAAAGTGCCATTTATTTGACTCATTCGCCCCAACACTTCTTAAGGCATTTGAACGCTTTTGAAAGTCCAGGTGCGCGAAGGTCAGGCACTTTGAAATTATTGCAACCGATTGCCAATAACATTACTAACATTACTAACATTACTAACTTTACTAACATTAGCTTCCACTGG
>JAQFYS010000102.1:0-11677 GCA_034694945.1 Carabodes femoralis | reverse complement strand
ATGAAAGAGTTATGTATGGAAGACCAGCTTTAGTTGAATACTTGCTCTATTAATAAAATTGATTTGATTTGATTTGAATTAGTTTTTATAAGCATTTTATTCTTAAATCCGTAGAGTTGTCTCAAAGCAGACATTTGGATGTTATATGAATTTGATGAGTATTCATATCTTAAACATCAATAAATATATTTTATAATAGTTAATATATATTAATATTAAACCTGTATTAATATGGACTAATTTTAAATATTTTATTTGTCAGATACAGGATTCGGATTTTTTAAATGACTTATAGGAAGAGCATCTCTTAATTAAGACATATCTATATCTGATTTTATGTTATTTGTGATAGAATTTCAAATATTTCTGAGAATATCTGTTACAAACAAATTAACAAAAAGAAATTATTTATCGATTAAGGATCAGATGATTAATAAAATTTGTTAAATCGATAATAACTATTTAATTAACACTCATTTGATGAATAGGAATTGAAAAATAAATTTAAGTACAAATCAATATTTTATTAAACAAATCAAATAAAAATAACTCAAAGTGTTAATGAAATATTGATTTCTGGCAGTCATTCTCTATGTACTAAAAAATGTCATTTTATTTATTTCTTGTGATTGTAAGAGAAAATACCTTAAAATCAGTGAAAAGTAATCCATAATAAGGCGGTCTAAAGCTGTTTATATAATTCCCATCCATTCCTTTACTATTGGCTGCTGTGACTCAAGAATAGGCGTCACGAAGAAGTTGTGTTTTGGATGTATTTGAGCCATTGGTATGGTATGAGAGCCCATATAAAATAAAATTACCTAACATTTAGATCGACAATACTAACAGTCAGTTCCATCACATATACACTCAAAGGTTTGGTCAACAAAATGCCCAAATTCTGTGAAATAGTGTTGAAATACACTATTATTGTGACCATTATTTCCATATTTTATTATATAGTTATAGAAAAGACATAAAAATATAATATAAATACAGTATAATAATAGACTAATTGTATGCATAATAGGAGCAGAACAAGAATTTTGAGTCTTTTGTATCGGAATATTGAGTGATAAGTTTGATCGGAGTAGAAGTCGGGCCCACCCATAGAGATGAGCAATTCCTGTATTCCTGTAAACCCTTTTGTTGGCTTTTTTGTCTATTTTACTAACTGTTCTAAATAGAAGTCTTTTTTGGCGTTTAGATCCCTATTGTTGGAAATATTGTGTACATATTTAGAAGAGGCAGCTGTGCTCATGTCTGGGCTCATACTTCATATACAGCACTCATATCTCAATATTGTTCACAATATATGGATTTATTGTACAAAAAGCCAAAGCCATGTACTGAACAATAATTTTCAATTCTTTACAAATCTATTATTTGCAAAGTAGTAGAGCTTTATAAGAGGTGGAACTGAATGAGAGAAGATAGTAGCACCTGACACACCTTACATTCAAGTCGTGTCAAAAGTGAATGCCTTTCCACTAAATACTAAATTATTATAATAACAGAATAACACAATTCTAGAGTTGGACTTAACTCTAATTCTAGAAAATAAGAGTCAATTCAATAATTTATGTATTCTTTACTATTATTCAAATATTAGTTTCAATCTTTTGTATTCAAATTCAAGTCTTTTAAATACAAATTAATTATTTTTACATTTGTTTTTTCGCTAAAACATAAAGCAATTGAAAATTTGTTATTAATTATACAAATAATTCAATGATAGCTATAATAACTAAAACTTAAATTATTAAAAATATTCATTTATATAGAAATGAATGAATGAATTAATCGATATGTGATCTAAAAATAGCCAAAACTCTAAGCGATTAATACAATGATTGAATGGACAACAGTTTAATAATAAATTGATTCAATTGTTTAGTAAATTATTTTTGTTTCAAAGGCTTTCTTTAATATGATTTAAAAGTACATAAAAGAACATAAAATGATTAAATAATAAAATTTACAGTTTTTTGAATGCCTGAGGAACTAACAGAGTTTGCAGTTAGAAATTGTTCAGTCGCTGGCACAGGGACTCGACAGGTCAGATGACAGGTTGCTCGAAGCCTGATGCAGGTCTGGCTCTAAACACAATCAAATCAAACTAAGTTCTCAAAAGTTTCAAATATTTTACTTCTTATAAATGCTATGATTTTTTAGAGAATTGATAACTACCTAAATATGATAATGGAGTGCAGGAACCCGTCGGCGGCCCATGAAGTGATGATAATGATGTCTCGTTTGGTGGCAAATCGGTATAGCCGTGCATCTGATCAACAAATTAAGACATTTTTAATTAATTTAATTTTTTAAAAATTATTTAAATGAAATTTTTTGCATAACTTTTCAAATGTTTAAATATGTTTGAAATGTTAGGGGAGAGTAAGGAATGGGGAAACGGTTTTTAATAAATGGTTGGCATTATTCGAAGAATATAATGGTTCTGACAAAAGAAATGATTCTCAGATCAAAGTTGTTGTTTGAAAAGATGTAGTAAAGCATTGGTTAAATGAGGCGTATTTGGCATTCGTATCAAAAGTAATATTTCTTTTCTGAGGTGTTGTATCTGATTGGGACTGACGTCCGAACAGATCTCCCGCTGGTTCTCAATTCTAAGATTATGTTTGAAAGAGCCGTTCAAATGAAAATCTGATAATAAAACCAGTATTAGAATCACTAAATTTTTTCAATGTCTTAATTATTTTTCATATTAATAGTAAAACAAATAGTTTTATGAATATTGATTGATATTAAAACAAAAAATAATTACTATTGAAATATGAATTAATTATATAACTATAAATTGCAAGCATTCTAATAGTGATTCCGATTATTTAATTCAATTAATGTTTACATAGAATTCAATTCATATTTATTTAAGTTTTCTTTTTATAATTCTAAA
Organism: Carabodes femoralis; assembly: GCA_034694945.1. Taxonomy (NCBI): domain Eukaryota; kingdom Metazoa; phylum Arthropoda; class Arachnida; order Sarcoptiformes; family Carabodidae; genus Carabodes; species Carabodes femoralis. The sequence goes on along the minus strand of JAQFYS010000102.1, from coordinate 8,760 downwards.
GAGGAATTTGATTTTATATATGATAGCAATAGAAATGTATTATAAGTTATTGAGTTTGAATTGAATTGAAGAGCAAACGATATTGTGATTAGTTTTTTAGCCTAAACTCAATACAGGCTTAATATTATTTGGCCCGAAGGCATCTCTCTTTTGTTTGTATACTATAATTGGGTTTGTGTTTGTGTGGGTCAACAATCATTGATATCTATACAGTTATAACAATTCACGTTATGTCACAAAAAAGTAAATCACTGGCAAAGTTGGATAATCTCTCCCGAGACTGGCCTTTGGCTGTTGGCTCTGTTGGCTTTGCCTAACATAATGTTTGTATAGAGAGTCTGACACAAAGTATTCCAATTCATCGACAATCATCTTATTTCGGTTCGGATTTGAGGCCAAACTCTGTGTTTGTTTTGGAGAATAACCGAATGACTTGTCTATAAAATTGGCTCAAAATCACAAAACTATACAAATATACGCTTTGAGCAAAATTTTCAATATTTTAGCAAAATTTTAATCTGAACTCTAATAAGAGATTAAAACTGTTTTGGGATAAACTTTTTTTTGGTAACCAAATAAAAAATTGGAATAAATTAAAGATAAAAATATAATATTTATTTTCACTTCAAATTTGTATTCGGATCACAAAAATTCGATTAAAATTTAAAGAATTTTTATCGATTTGAGTCTTTCCTAAATCGGAATATTTTGACTCAAATCATAAAATTATTGTCAGAACTAAAAGAGAAAAATCAGGTTTTACTCAGAAATATTAGAATAACTGAAAGATTAAAGAGAATGATAGCAATGTCTGTCTATTTGTGAGCAATAAAATGCAATTTGAAGGCAAGAAAGGGTAGAGAATAGGCACTAACGGGACATAAGAAATATTTGAAAAGACAATTGTTGTCGGCATTCGTTTACGACTGTTTATTGGCACCAATAGAACTGTCGTATGTCTTATCCTTATATGATATATCCTTACCTGACTTACGAGCTGTTGAAAATGAGGCGCATTGGGATCGATGTCGGGCTGTAGTGCATAATCTGCCAGTGCTTTCCATGGAGGCTGGTATGTTTGTACTTCGAGTGGATTTACTTGAATTGGACTTTCATGTCGTACTGGACTGGTGGCTATCATAGGAACGCCACGCATCGATGATAAGTTCAATTGTCTTCCGTCCTAAACATCAAAAATATCGTATATTTTCTAACGCTTCTATGTTTGCAGAGCTATAATAATACGGCTCTAAATAATTCTTTGTCTATCAATATATCATTGGCTTTAGACTCAAACTCTAACATCAGATAATATTTAAATTTGATTTTTTGATTTGTAAGTTATATATAATAATAATTATAAATTAAAATAAAATAAAATAAAAATGAATAGACTGTATGGTAAGCCCTACCGGGGAATATTCGGTTGTGTAATCAGAATCACTGAATGCGACCATTGAAAACTGTGAATACAAAATAAAACAAAAATATAAGAAATCATATATAATATTGACATTTCGGTCGCTTTCCATTAAAATTTATATAATATTTATTGTAATTATGTTTTAACAAAATAATAATATAAAAAAGTTTTCCCATGAAAACAATGAGAAATTTCACTGAATGTCTGCTAACATAACAAGAATCTACTGAATCTATCTGTGCTTTTTGTCACAATAGTCATAGTAAACACATTAATGATCGTTATTCACTGTGATTTGTAGTAGTGATCAATATTAGCAAATATGAAGCACAGGTAAAATGTAAGGTTTGCGTGACTGACACACGCGGATGACACGCGTTACGCGCAACCACACAGAGATAATACATTAGCCGTCACTATCCTTACTATTCTCGGCATAGCTAAGGATTGACTGAACAGATATATGCGAGACAACACGCAATCATAATATAATAATAGAGAGCATTTGATATATGGCAGGCCTTTTCTCCCTATGTTTTTCGCTTCCACAGAAAGGAATCTTTTAGTGCAGAGAATAAAAGCATTTAATGAACTGACGAACAAAAATATATATATTATACGTGTATGTATATAACGGACAGTTTGTGACATTGAGAATACACAAAAGCCGATAATTCCCAAGTTTTATATACTGGCACGTGTTGGGTAGGCCTCACTCCTGCAGTTGGACACGCGTCTAAATAGGGCCAACATTTCCAACAGTGTAAGAGTGCCGGTCGGGGATCTCAATGCATAAAATGCATCTCAAATACGTTCAATTGTTTTGTTGTGCAATACATATAATATGCACTTATGATTGCATTTGTTCTCTGCATGTCATGTGAACTCTCTCACAAGAGCACAACCATCACAACCATTCCAGTATTCCACCAGTACTCGACTGAGCACAGGGAGCACATAGAGTCTACATCTCTCCAATAATACAATCAATTGAGCGCTCTATCATTATTATTATTCTTATTATTATAACGATTATTACAACAATTTTTAGTCTATGGTTGACTAGAATTGAGAATTACCTAAACTTAAAGCTCAGAGCTGTCACTGTCAGAACCTAACTCTAAGTGCGATTCTGCTCTTAAATGCCAATTATTGCAGACCAACTGCTCTACCATTCAATGCATTAAAGTGTTTGATTTGATTAGAAATTATTTTCAATCGTATTTCTGATACGTTTTGACATTTTTCAGTCTTTTTGTATGAAAAAAGAATAATTTAATTATGAGTTGAAAGATGTACTGAATATAAGTCAGTGCTCTATTCGTCGGCTTCTCTAACAATCGTTACGCTTCGCATACTCTTTACTGGTCTCTAAACTCATGCCATTAGTTCTACATTGGCTTTCAGTTCTTCATCAGACCTCTCAGTGCTCTCTCTGTATGAGTCACGTCTAAAAGATCCTAATTTCAACATTTCTGAACATTTCTCCTAAATTTAAAATGTTTTCAAACTCACAACACTTTAAGAGTCGTAAATAATAATAATAATAATACTATAGTCTGTAGAATATTGTCTCTCACATTCCCTTCAATGTATTTCTACAAATACTCTATATCTGATATCTTTATTGTTTTTACTTATGATTTTGTCTAAAAATTTAGATTCAAAGTAATTCCTAATTCTTACTGATCTTTAAAAATCACATTTAGATAGAGTTCATAAACAAGGATTAGATTAATTCTATGTACAGCAATGTAGAGCTTATTATGTGAATTTCGTTCGCTTCGTTCGCCTTTTCCCAACTCATCATAATTTTATCATAGCTTAAAAACTCTCCAAATACATTCATAATTGAGATATTCTATGCTGGCTAATTCAAATTTTCTCAACTTTTTTCTGCATTAATTTCAGTTATATAAGATTTCTTCATTGCATATCTATTATTTACTTTCCATAGACTGCAATGTATTGAGAGATACAATAGTGGACATAAATTTTGCATTAGTCTCTCCTCCTCTACACTTCTCTACACTTTTCTGGTTCGTGACAATATCTTTATGATTAACCGGTTTTAAAAATATCCTCTATTTAACAAAAAATGGATAATTTATATATAATTTGACTGAAGTTAATAAATGATTATTTGCATTATTTGAGAGTCAAATCAAAATATCAAATCTAAATATGATTGGTTAGTATATAATGCAATGATTCAAAGATATGGATAGTAATTACAAAGAGTAGAGATTTGGATGAGTTTGGATAAATCAAAATCAAAATGAAATATTATTTACAATAATTCATATCATTTGCTAGAATTAGAGTAAATGCTTTCAAACATTTATTTAAGGCAATGATAGTTACACTTGAATTTATGTGATTTATTTGTTTGGCCACTGTATCCATAACATCATAACAATGACAAATAGAGAATTGCATTATCCGTACGTTTATTCTGTTGACTCACTTATTCTTTTGATCAATGAATATAATGTTAGCGTCAGAATAAATATGAAAAAACTAAGAGCCAGTACAGTATATATATATATTTGTAAATGAATTGCTGTCTGATTGCTGCGAGTGATATAACTCTCGAGAGACCTGTTTGATGAAAATCAGTGGCTTCGGCCCATACGGCGCACACCGTCTATAAGATAACCATCTTTTTGTTGTTAGCTATGAAGAGCTACTCAAACCCTCAATCAATTATGGGTAGCATAAGTTTAGACCATTCCTACCAAACCATCTGCCCTACTATTACATGCAAACGATGAGAAACCATTTGCACATCCCTTCCGGATAACTCTAACTTCTTTTTTAAAGAAAAATCTAATTTAAAATATTGTGAAATAAATAATAAACTAAACTCAATAAAGCGTTTGGATTAATGTTTTAGTATAAAAGCATTGAATCTAATGTTGAAATTGAGTCAAACAATAGTATAAAAAAATATTTCATTAATAAAAAGTATTTGAAATGATATTTTCAAATTGAAAGCACAAGAGTTGACGCTTCCAGTTGTCAAATGAGTACTTTTTTTATTTGATTCGCTGGAAAGCCTTCTCTAACATAATTTTGTGTATCATTTGAAATATGCGAAATGACAGCACCCGCGAGACATATTAGGTTCTCGTTAGTCATCATTACTCTATTAATATTTGAGAAGCGTAGAGAATACTATTAGAATAGGTTGGAATCGGTGCCAATTGGGCACATATACACAACACATACACCATATGCATAGGGCTTAGACCGATAAGAGACAAACGAATTATATAAGAGTCTGCAGAGATAATGGTTAGGTTGGAATGGTATGATAGGAGATAAAGGTGCTTCTATTGTAACAACAATTTTGATGTATATTATGATGTATTTTTGGGAGGAAAGCATAGAAAGCATATACAGAATAGAGTAGATACAGGCCATACACCATACATGTCCATTGGGACTATTGGAGTGTATGCAAAAAGCATCAGCACTAGACTCTTGTTTAATCTTATAAAGAGCACAGTTGGAGGCATAGTTTGTCAATGTGTTGCCTATATCTCATAATTAATCCGGTTATACATAAGGCATAAACCAATTTATTTGTGCAATACTTGTGTGCAATAGTTGTGCAAAATATTTCGAATCTATACATAAACTGTATATTTAGTTGTGTTTCACTATATTTATAGTTTTTGTGTTTGTATTGAAAGGCATGCCATTAGAAGAGGGAACAGAACAGAGCAAAAATGGTATATTGAATAGATAGTCAAAGCATTGGGATAGGAATAGGGATAGAGATCTACGGTTGACCAGCTCTCAGCTCTGTCTCTCACAACTCACTCGTTTGAAGAGAGAGAGAGCAGAGCGCCAGTGCTCAACATTAAAAGGGAGCACCAGTTTTGGTTTTATACGCACTTACTTATACAACAAAAGATCTAGCTTTGTGTGTCTGTGCTTTCGGTAGAGCCATCGGAGTATTGGTAGTATTGGTCTGTTGCTGATTGTGTAAAGCGATTCTAAAAAACATTCGCTAATGTGTAGTCCTTTATTACAATCTATGAAAAAGTGCTTTTAAGGAATACATTTACTCAATCACTACTATTATGGCATTCATATACCAATTGCTATATTGAAAACGGCGTTCACTCTACTCAGTACTCACACATCAAATTTTGCACTCCTTGTTAGCACAGTTAGGTTAGCTCTGTCGGGTCAGCACCGATCAAATGCGTGCATTATTTAACACAAAAATTTACTGCTAATAGTTCTTACATTTTTTTAAGTAATGGATTTTTTCTTTAACGCACAAAAGATTTTAAGGCAAAAAAATTTTTGCTTTTAATGTGAAAACTCTATTTAGACAAACAATTCTGTTATACATTAGCTCTGAAAGTGGTCTGCACTCAACTTTCATACCATTTCATCTCATTCTGGCTACTGTTCATCGTCACCATCAGAGGTGTAACATTAGATCATAGGCCATATACATGACATATAGCCGGTGCCAAATCTCAGAGTCTGTGCAATCTCTCGACAGACTTTTAATTATGATCTCTTAGGGAGAGAGAGAAAGAGAGAAATTGATAGAAACGCGAGTTTATGTTACCTCTGGTTCTTAGACTCGAAGACAAATCAAGAACTGCTTAACTGTTATCTACTTCTGACAAACAAAAAGATAAATCGCTTCAAACGTTGCGCAAAAGTCTCATAGATTAAAACACTTTTGGTTGAGTGTGATATCAGTTTATAATAAATGGCCAAAAATTCAATTCATTGTACGAATTCAAGTGTTTAGAATTCAATATATGATTAGCACTGAATTTAAGGATTTGTATTTTTCTTATCGATTGTCTGAAAACATTAGCTTTTGTTTGTAAATTAATTTTTCGCAAACAATGACAAAAAAATAAAAATAATTGGGAACAGAGAGGGCTATAATTAGTTAATTACTGGCGAACCGAAAGTTTGTTCATTAGACTCTTGCCTTCCTATCCATTCATTATGTTTGCGATCCAATGACTGACTTTTAATCGCACGCATTCAGTACGTGATCTCTATTATTATTTCATTAATAAATTCTCTATTCTTTAGTTTTGAAATATTTTTTGCATTAATCATAGATTTAGAGTTGAGTTATGAAACAGTAATCATAATATTTGACACTTAATTCAACGAATGAATAAACGACTGACCTTTTCCTGCTGTTGCATCTGTTTCATCAAAATACTCCGCTTCTTGTCTTTACATCTCTTGTTTTGAAACCTTAATTTAATTTTAAGCCGTATTATATATTTTGATACTCAGATGCACTGATGATATGTTGAGATGGCTATGACTTACCAAACTCTGATAACTCTGGGCGATAATCCTGTCATTTCAACTAATTGTTCTTTCATAAGAGCGTCTGGACGTGGATTAGCGTTATAGCATGTCCTTAACGTATGTAATTGTTTTTCATTTAATACAGTTCTAACTCGTGTGGGTTTATGTTCGGCGCTTTGTTTGTGAACAGACGGTCGACCCGATTCCCGGTGTCGGCCCAATGGCATCGGTTCAGCATTAGCTACAAATCAAAATAAATTTCATTATCAAAACTGAGTTATTCTATATTGAAAATCAATGACAGTATTATAAATGAAATTATGTGCAAAGAAGAGCAACTATTGTATGGTTCGGCATATCTTATATTCTCATAGCAAAACTCAACTAAACAAAACTTAGGTCTAAAGTAACTCAAAACTAAGTAAACGTCCGCTTAATTAAGCACAGAGTCAAACATTGAGTTCAGATTTCGCGTTTCGCGTGTGAACAAATCAGGTGTTCAAATAATATGGCTTAAACACAGCCAACACAGAGACTACAGCCGACACTACAGAGAAGAGACCAGAGACTCATAGAGAGAGAGAAAGAGAGAGAAGGACGGAGAGAGATATAGATAGATAGAGAGAGAGAGAAAGAGAGAGAACATGTCTTTGGTTTTCTGTGTTCGGAACAAAACAATATTTGCCTTTCATTCGCCGCACTCTTGGATTTGAGTAGAGCTGACGCACTCTTTTATTGAAATACTGTGAACCCCAACACCTTATTTTAGGAATCACTTCATCAATAATTATATTGACATTAATTTATTGGTAAAAAAATTAAATCCTTTAAATCAGTTTCACATTAAAGTTAATTATATGTGTAATTGAATTATATATGGATATAACTACCGGCCATTTGAAGATGAGGTCCAGAATTTGGAGAAATATTATTTCCATTAATATCACTATTGGGTCCGTTGGGGCCATTGGTCAAAGGTATACTATTTGATCCATTAATTTCTTTGTCAATGGCAGTGATGGGGGTTGTCTTCTCCATCACCTCGTGGTCGGCCTTTAATTATGAATATGTATAATATTAATAGATATTGAAATATTGAGATATAATTTATGTTTAGTGGAAGAGAAGAAGAGAACTCACTTTACAGAAGAGGCCGTCATCTCTAAGTGCAAATTCATCTCCTCGGGTGAGTTGTCGCGAACAGGCAATACATCGGAAGCAGTCGATGTGGTATATCTTATTGCGGGCTCTCATCACTAAATCACTTTTACTGAAACTCTTTGAACAGTTGGCACATTTCGCACCGAATAACCTGCAAATAATGGATATAAATGGGATAAAACACTCAATTATTTACAGAACACTCTCTTTTGCTTATCTTTATTATAATAGTTTTTATAAGTATTCAAATATTCTAAATAAACCGGAAAATTGTTCAGAATTATAGTTAGGCTCAAAACCCTCGCATCGAATAAAATGTTAATTCAACTAAAAATTTATTTATTCTGAAGTTTTATTAAATCATTTAATTACAATCAAAACCAATTATATTACAAAAGAGCCAATGAATGGCATAAATCTAGTGATACTGTAGTAATGAAATGGTTGGCATTAAATGTATTTTCTTTCTTATAATTTTGATGATTTTGATGCCACAGATTCTAATTCTAATGAATCGATCGGTCGGTCTTTTCAGTTCAAATTTTTCAAAAATAAAATCATATCTCAAAGATCTAACTTTTATTACTTTCCTCTTTTACTATCAATACCTGAATTGTTCTAAATTTTTAAGACAATTAAATTTTTTTAATGCTTTTTAATTAGCTATAAAAGGATTAATAAAAGATTCCGGTTCTACAAAAATAAAAATAATAATAATAAAATAAAAATTAAAAATACTATTTTGAAGGTTAAAACTTTGAGTCCAGAAATTCCAGTTTTTGTATTGGAATCGACTAAATAATTATATATAACTTTCAAACAGTTTGATTGAGTTTTAGTAATTTGTAGGCGAATAACAAATAGCA
>JAQFYS010000101.1:0-11683 GCA_034694945.1 Carabodes femoralis | reverse complement strand
CATTGTCTGACTCTCTATTGATTTGTAGTTAATTTAAATTAGTTTTTAATAATTAATTAATTGTTTGATTGAAATAATGACTGCAATCCATTCATTGAATCCAAAGGCGGAGATCGCCCGACACTCACAGGCCTTAGCCGTCAATATAAGTGGCGCTAAAGGTCTTCAAGAAGTGCTTAAAACCAATTTGGGTCCGAAGGGAACGATGAAAATGTATGAATACATGCCTTCAATGGCTTTAATCCCATAAAAGGCATTACTTTAACCAAAATTACACTTTTGTTTGAATCTCTTAAAGGCTGGTCAGCGGTGGCGGAGATATTAAGATCACTAAAGATGGAAACGTTTTGCTTCACGAAATGGTTAGAAATCATAAGAATTACTTAAATTAGTTTAAATCAAAATTAGATTCACTTTTAAAACTTTAAGAATAAGATATGCTTTTTCTTAAGATTTTCTTAATAAGTATTACAATTAATTTAAAATAATAATTATCTTCTCTTGTATTGTCTTGTCTTGTATTGTATTGTGTTGTCTTGTGGTGTCTTGTATTGTATTAGCAAATACAACATCCGACCGCTTCTCTGATCGCCAAAGCGTCGACCGCTCAGAACGACGAGACCGGCGACGGAACCACTTCGACAGTGCTTCTGATCGGCGAACTCCTAAAACAGGCCGAACTCTACATCAATGAAGTATTGATCAGAAATTAATAATTTTATTTCGAAACTAATAACTATTTGATATTGTTTTATAAGGGATTACATCCGCGAGTGGTTGCAGATGGATATCATTTATCACTAAAGAAGTCTTTGGAAGTGTTGGACGCGATTAAAGTTGAGCGCAAAGATATGGATCGCAATACTTTGATCGATGTATCGAAGACTTCCCTCAAAACTAAAGTTCACCACAAATTGGCTGATCGTTTGGCAGATATCTGTGTGGACGCCATTCTGACCATAAGACAACCGAACAAACCGATCGATCTTTTTATGGTTGAAATACAAGAAATGCAACACAAGTCGATCGAAGACACATCTCTTGTTAAAGGATTGGTCTTAGATCACGGCGCCAGACATCCAGATATGAAGAAAGAAGTGAAGAATGCATTCATATTGTCCTGCAATGTGTCCCTCGAATATGAAAAGACGTACGAATTGTTTAAATTAAATAATTATTTAAATTTATAACAGTTTTACTAATTTTAATGAATTATATGACTGGTCTAACAGTACAGTTCACTCCGGACTCTTCTATAAGTCGGCTGAAGAAAGAGAGAAATTGGTCGAAGCGGAGAGAAAGTTCATCGACGATAGAGTGGCGAAAATAATTGAATTGAAGAACAAAGTGTGCGGTGAAGACCCGGAGAAGAATTTTGTGGTAATCAATCAGCAAGGAATCGATCCAATTTCGTTGGACAGTCTGTCGCGCGCCGGCATCGTTGCCCTTAGAAGAGCCAAACGACGAAATATGGAACGGCTGACACTGGCCTGTGGAGGCTTTCCTATGAATTCAGTCGATGACTTAACTCCGGAGTGTTTGGGATACGCGGGTCATGTCTATGAACACACTTTGGGTGAAGAGAAGTATACTTTTGTCGAAGAACTCAAAAATCCGCTGTCGGTTACGATTCTGATCAAAGGTCCGAATAAACATTCGATCATTCAGACAAAGGATGCCATTTATGACGGGCTCAGAGCAATCAAGAACGCCATCGAAGATGAGTGTGTGATTCCGGGCGCCGGAGCTTTTGAAGTGGCACTTCATTCAGCGCTCGTTAATTACAAGAATGAAGTCAAAGGAAAAGCTCAGTTAGGAGTGCAGGCATTCGCGGACGCACTACTTATTATACCGAAAACTCTTGCCTATAACGCAGGCTTCGATCAACAGGACGTTATCATTAAGTTATTACAAGAATATAATTCATCGAAACAGGCGGTTGGAGTCGACCTAAACACTGGAGAACCTATAAATCCAACCGATTTGGGAATTTTCGACAATTACAAAGTGAAGCGACAACTAATCAATTCGTGGTCAGTCCACTCATATTTTGATATTTAATTTAGTCAATAGTTTGATTCAATTTGTTTTGTTTTGTAACCAATAGTACAACGATTGCGTGTAATCTTCTTTTGGTGGATGAGATAATGAGAGCCGGACTCACTTCACTCAAAGGGGACAGAAATTAACTAATTCTTGGACTGGGATTTAATTAAAAGAAAACTAATTTTATAATTTGTATTAATAATTATTTACATTAAACACAATTTGTATACATTTATGAGCGGTTTTTCAATTAATAGATCCAAAACCTGATTCGAGTTAACCGATTGCACCGTCTTTTCATAGAAATTAAATTTATATCTTTTCATTCAAAGTCTGCTTAAATAAAGTTAACAAACAGTGAATTTTAAAATTGATTTACAGTAAGAGATCTTTTAAAACAATTTCAAATTTGTTTTAGACATGTAATGCCATTGAAGGCACTGTAAGAAAGTGTTATACAATTAAATGAACAGTAAATAAAACTGGATTTTTGTCATATGATGTGAGCTTTTCTTCTATTAAACTGATCGGCAGTGAATCGAAGTCGAAATGAAACCACAATTAATAAATGTTTCCGAACTTAATATCAATAATATCACAGATTTTTTCAAATATATATAAATTTTTGTTATAAATGTTATATTCAATGAATTTTCAATCAATTGTTACGAATAAATAAATCTATTCCTCATCGTCTGAAAGTGGTTCGTATTGTGGCGCCGATATACTGTTTGTAGTGCTGGTAGGCGTTCCACTGGCACTGATTGTTGACGATTGAATACTTGAACTGCCAGTCCTTTGAGTCAGTGGTTCAACAGAATTGATTCCAATTGAAGACGAAACTGAAAATGGCGTCAAATAAGAATTGTAAGCGAATGACAGACTATTACTGACATAACGACCGACACCGACACCAACACCGCCACCAATACTACTATTACTATTACTACTACTTTTACAATCATTACCTCCGGATGTGTTGATGGACGAGGTATTACTAGAATCACTCGAATAGACATTGGGTGCGACACTCGTCAGAGCAGTGCTCGAAATACTGTTCGATGTATTAACAGAAATGTTTGATTGGTTCGATTGATTGGTGGTCACCACTTGAGCCGATGGTTTTGCTATCGGATTATTTTGCGAGGATTCGATTTCAGCACTCGATTCTCCGCTTATTTGTGGCGCCGGACTCTGCTTCGACTCTATCACTGATGAAGATATAGAATGGCTTTGATTGGGAACATCAGTGGAAATGAGTTCACTGCTCGAACAAATGGACGCCGTTTTGTGATCATTAGTGGAAGAATCTCTTTTCAGAACATCTGTTGTTGATATGAGGCTCTGTTGTGTCGATGGAGTCGTAGACGTAGTCGGAGTTTCGTCTGATTTTGAGTTCGGAGATAACGAAGAGGTCAGGTTTTGGTCAGACTCGTCGATAACCATTTCTCCGGGAGAGTTAGGACTATCCGGATATACGTGTTTCACGTCTGGCTTATCACCGGATATGTTCTCATTTCCGGCAGAACTGACCTCACAATTGGTTTTTTCTTTAGTAAATGACTTGTCATCCATTTCTGAAGAAGAAATGTTTCCAATATTCTCTTTGTCGACACTTTCATCTGATTTATTGACTAATGGAACCGAACTCTGAGTAATTGTTGTCTCGCAATCAATTGATTTATTATCTGATCGGAAACATTTAACAGAATTTGTTGATTCATCCGATGGTTTGCACGCTGTGACCGATGTCTCAACTTTGTCGGACTCAGTGGGCGTCTCATCGGATTCAATCCTCATTTTCTTGGCCGGTGTGTGATCTGTCTCTTCATTGTCTTCAATAACAATAGTATTTTGTGAACTCGAAGGTAAAGTCGATTGAAGATGTGAAGAACTGCTAGTAATTGGTATCGAATTTTTATAAATTGGCGGAGATTTTGAATCATCAGGTTTTAGGACAGAACTCGATTTATTAGTCGAATCTATGGTCACAATTGGTTCGCCCGAATTTGAACTAATAATAGGTTTGGAGTCCTTTTCGTCTTTAATTTTTTCAATTTGAATCTCATTATTGATTCGTTTGTTGAGAGAATCATCTGCTGTGTCATCACTGGTAGTTCGCATTACTTCAACAATTCTATTCTTGACATAATCTAAAGGCCATAAACCTATTTGCGATTGATTTGTGCGGTTTGGGTTCGGGTTCTGACTTGTGTTCACCATTTGCTGCGATTGTTTTGATAAACTCATTGGATTCGAGGCATTGGATGTTTCGGTGTTATAGAAGTGACGAGTATTTATAGCATTTTGAACGCCTGCTGTTGGAGACCATGTCGTAGGCAGTGATGTGTTATAAGTGGACGGCATTTGTGGGCTGTTATCTGTTGAATGGGTCGGCGGTGAAATGGGCTCAACGTTGTAATGCGTTAGTGATGGCGACACAGGTTTGAGAGATGAAGAATATATCGACCGTTCTTTTGGTGAAACATTTTGAACAATTCTAATGATTTGTCTTTCATCAGAATCTTTGGCCTCTTTGTCCTGTTGTAAAGCTTTCCTCAACTTCCAACTCGAATGCGGTGGCGAATGGTTTAGAGATCTGTTGCTTTCTGTCGGTGCGTTCGACACCGCGGCCGCAGCGATGCCCTCAAGAACTGTCGACGAGGAGGAAGTCGGCACTAATGAGTTACGAGATTCGAGTGATATGGAGGGCAAACCATAAATGTTTGGACTACTTCTCGAATCTATTTGCATGAGAGGGTTGGACGGCGTTCGGCTCTCATTCGTATAGTTTTTTGAAATTAGAGTCGATATGTGTTCTCCAAAAGTTATATTTTTAGAAGAGTGCTCAGAAGGGATGGTTATATTCTGGACTGAAGTTAACTTTTCATTGACCGGATAAGATTTATCCGGATCTGGACTGTCAGCTATTGTCACTATTTCTTCACGATTTTGATATTGATTGGCCACAAGTTTCTCAGGGGTTCTATACTTTGCAAATAAAGGATTGGCACCCGTCTGAGGCGATTCATTAACAACTGGAGCAGAATTATTAGCGGGACGTGTATTGGGTTTTCCATTTGGGGATTCTGTCGATGAGTTTATCTGATGAGTGATTATAGCGTCAATCAAATTAGCGGCAGTGAATTGACCGCAAGAAGAGCTGGTCTTCGGATTGTCTTTTTGAAACGATTGAGAAAATAATTTTGACGCCTCATTGTCTAATTCACTCACTTGTGATCTGACCACAGATACGCCATGTCTTCCGTCAGAGTTCACATCTAAGTCTTCGGGTTTGACTCTAAAATTATGATCATTCATATGTCTAATAGGATCAGTGGGTTGTCTCAATCCTCTTTCAAACTGTTCACTCGAGAAGGGCTCGCGAGGGAATCTCAAACTGGTATGAGATAAAGGGTTCGGTCGATCATTATATCGTTGTCGTTCCAAATCTGGAAACTGTTCTAATCTTTTCCGTTGTTCTAAAGCATACGCATAATCTTCGTGAGGAATGGGTCCCACAGACCGACTCTGTTCATGTGAGACGGATCTAATTTTATCATCATTTTTGTTGGATTCCATTTCTTGATAACTTCTGGGCCTTCCATGCATTTCCATTAAAGATTTTTCGAGTCCCTCAACATTTTGCTTATCTTTAATATTGGAACGAATTGATGTATCAGAACGTGAACCAGAGCTGGAAACAGATCTGCGGTCCATATTAGGAACCGCTAAATTTTGTTGAGCGGCGGCGGCGTTCACTAATGTTGTGAAGGCGTCGTTGCCGTACAGCGCAGAAGTGATCGGCACTTGAGGTGACATCGAAGTTCTCATTCCGGGATGTGTGATGTGTCCCACAGGACTTATCGCTTCTTGTCTATAATCTCGCGGAGAACTCGATTTGGGTGTTTGTATAACCGATTGTTTAGAATTTCCTGCATTCCAGTGCTGTTGTATCACATTCTGACGACTCTATTAGGCCAATACAGAGGTAAATATAATGAGTGACATACAGCTAATGACAGATATACTCACATAATTAGGACTTTGAGCGCCCATCGATGGATGTCGAGCTGACCAATGACTCATATGAGGTTCTGCTGCGCCCATCATTTGGGACTGACTTTCGCGATGCGAACCTCTTTCCGGATAGAGAGATGAAGAATGTTGTGCAGAGGGAGAATTGGCAGAGGTTTGGCCATAATTCGGATAAGAGTTGGACGAGAGTCGCATTTGCGATGAAATTTTCTGTTCGTTGTGTTGACGGGATTCCATTTGGCCGTGAATTGGTGTAGAACTTCGGCCGTCCTTTTCACTGGAACCACTTCCACGTCTGGTCAACATTTGTTTAGAAGTATTGAAATCAATCATAATTTGATTTGTACTCAGTTGTGATTCTTTATGAAACTGCGGTTTAATCTTATAATCGTTTTGTTGAAATCCGGGCGAATATGAGTGACTGGTTTGAGGAGGAGTTTGACGATAGTATTGGTCGACGTGTGCCGGATGTGTCGGCTCATACATTATATTATTTCTGGATAACATTTCAGTTCGATTATGTTCACCAACTATTACATCAGGTTTTCTTCTATTGTGATCTATGGGTAAATTGGAGTTTCCGCCTAAAAGAGGTGTTCCTAATGTTATAGAACCGCTTTCCTTATGAATTGTTGATGGAATTTGTCGAAGTAATCCTTCGTAGGGACGATTGGAACCGTACCCAAAAGTGCTTTGTTGTTGAACACCAGGAGTTCCTTGAGTTATAGATCCGCCACTGGGAGCCGACACCTGAACCAACTTTTCTCTAAACATTTTGGGTGATAATTGAGGATAAGATTGATTCGCTTTTCCAGATGTAATCAATGGCGGCGGAGGCGGAACTGGACTTCCTTTGGATAAACACATTTTGTTGAGGCCACGATTGGAAGGCGAAGCTCGGGATTGCATCACTTCTTGTGAATGTATTCTTTCATTCATAAGATAATTTGAATTTAGGTGTCGACTGATGTCTGGATGTTTAACTGAATGGCTTTCAATATTAGTATCGTTAACAGGCGTTGAGCCGCGATTATGGTTGGAGTGAGCGCTTGGAATTAATCCGTACTGATATTCATTTCGATGGGACAGTAATTTATCTTTAATAGAAGGACTGTAATTGTCGATCCGGCGCTCCTTTTTACTCAAATCTTGAACCTCATAATCATCTGATTCAACGATTACGTAAGGATGAGAGCTATGAACTGTAGATGGGCTCAGATGTTGTGAATAAGAAGCCATCATTGCTAAGCCTTCGGGTCTTTGTATATCTGTTGGTTTATAGATTCTGGAAGGACTTTCTCTACTGGTCTCTGCTTTACTCATTTCAATTATATTTTCCCGTTTAATGTTAGTAATCGGATAAACATTGTGAGGAATGGATTCAATGGGCTCTAATTTAGTTGCTTCTGTTCTAATTGGTTTCATAGGTGTCTGAAGACTCATTTCGATGGCCTGATATATTAAATCTCTAACACAAGTGCCTCCCTCTCCCTTATTCACATCCTGTACATGACATGAGTTCATGGCTGACTGTGGAGCTGACGGAGCGTTTGGGTTAATGAGAAACGGCGGCACTTTTTGCCGACTGTTTATATTATTAGTTTCTGATGTCCTCAAAACAGGTGTGTGCGATGACTTAACCATATCAATCGCAAACGCTGCGTCATGACTGGCCGGTCGCACATGTTTATCCACGTGTTGATAGAATATATTATTTGATGGCGGGAAGACCGGCATCGCTGAGTTAGCTCTGGGCGGTAGACTGACTGCAGGCGATGAAGAAAGGCGGTCGTTGTCACCATTTCCCTGTCCTTCGTCGGCACTGGCAGTGGCACTGCTGTCGTAATCACTTTTTAGACTATTTTGCGATGCACTCAACCCTTTATAGTCTTGAAGTTTATTAAAATCCTCACGAATATTATGATTTGGTGCAGAAGAGACCGCATTTTCTATTTTCTCATTAATTGATTTTAAATTATGTTCAATATCTTCGACACTTTTGTTGATAGGACTCGAAGCACTGGCTGTGTCGCTATTGCACCTGTCGTTCCCCTCTTCGGCACTGGATGTCTCTTCGCTGTCACCATCGCTAATATCATTCCAGCCGTCATCTGAGTCTGAATCTTGAGTTTTGGAGATTTTTCCGGAATTCGTCAAATATTCTTTGAGAATTTTATTCAAATTATGAGAATATTTGTGATCGCAATAGAATTCTCGACACTCTCTATCAGTTTTGGTGCGAACCTGAGCCGCCACTGACACCCAATCCTTTCCACACTCTTTAATAGATTTCTTTATTAACTCAATTTCAGATTCATTCCAAGAAACGCGGTTTGAATTTTCGTTATTCTTTTTAATGTCTGTTCGCTCTGACATTAAGCCTATCCGTCGACTGACTCTCATCACACATCGCGGACACGCAGTCCGGACATCGATTGGAACATCCAATTCGTTTGCGTAGAGCTGTCGGGTTTCGGCACTTAATTCAAACCATTGTTTTGGCAAAGATTTTAATTTTTTCACTTTACGTCGGGGAGTCTTACACGAAGGTATTGGACATTCGCACTGGAAGTTCTTGAAGTGACACATCAAACATACTCTCATTCCTTGTTTGAAATGATCAGCGCTTATATTATATAGATTTAGATTTGAAAGAGTGACTGCTCTAGACTTGGAAATGTTGTCAACTTTAGTATCGCAAAGTGAGCACTGGTGTGTTGTATCACATGTCGAACCATTGTTCTCATCGTTATCACTAATAATATCACACTTTAAGCTGTTCGTATCGTTAACATTGGCTTCCGTTTTGAGGTCATGTATCGCACTTACACTCACTGAAGATTCACTGAAATTAGGTGTAGTGGATGGAACTGGAGGTGTGTCGGCGGCAGTAGTGGCCGTTGTATTCATAGTAGTTGTAGTCAAAATTGAAGTTACAGTAGAAGTTGTTGTTGTGGTCGTAATACTAGTTGTTGTCGTTGTTGTTACTTTCACCACGTCCTCCATGTTCTGTCGGTTGACGACACTCGGGGAAGGCCTGTGTTGCGACTGAGCCTGGGCTGCGATGGCTTGTTGTTGTTGTTGCTGCTGCTGTTGTTGTTGTTGCTGTTGTTGAGCTTTGACTAAAGCTCGGGTACGTTTCTTAACCTGTTTTCTTAACATCTGTTTATAATTTTCGTTTTTCTTTGAGAGGTAATAGTATTGAACGCAATCCATAACACATTTTCTCTCTAAAAAACTAGAGATAAGACCAAAATTTTTTGGATGAAGTAAATATTTTTCTCTAAATATCTCCTTTTCCTGATCTGTCCATATGTTAAGAATTTGTCGGTCTTTATATTCAGACATAGGATCGTCGATAAGACCGTTTCGATTAATAAAATAATGTCTTTTATGTCGCGAATCTAATAGAATGGGTGGAATCACAGCATAACTTCTAATTTTCTTATCCTCTAATTCTTGTTCTTGTAAACCGTCCATAATTTCTTCGAGTTCTGCATCACTTCTAATCCTTTGTCCGACGCGTGAAAACCTTTCTTTATCTTCGCGTTGTTTTCTAAGCTCTGGAAATTGTTTTTCAAAATATTCTCTTAATTTTATGTCTTTAGCCTTTTTTGTTGGATTCGTTTCTTTTTTCTCTAATTTTTTGAGCCACGAAAGCATTAGATTATCGTAAGTATCGGTTAAGTATTGTTCTCTTAATTGTTTTTCTTGATATCTCTTCTTAAAGAATAAAATCAGTTTTTTCTTAAAAGAAATGAATTTCCGTTTGTTTTCGTGATATACAGGAGTATCGGAGGGCTGGTTATAAAGAGGCTGCAAAATAAACAAATATTTTATCAATCATTTATCAATTATATTGGTTTTACAAATCAAATACCAGTTCAATAACGGGTCCCAACTTATCGAACTGTGAGTGAGCTTTTAATGTTTTGGCCTGTAATCAAAATCAGAATATATTAATCAATTAAATCAATATTGAAATAAATTACTTTATTATCTGAATATATGAGTTGTGCGACACTCAGCTGTGATTCATTTGTTGAGTTTTCTTGAAGTTCTTGTTTCTCAGACGAGGGCTTACTTGTGACCAGTTCTAACTCTTGCTATAAAGTAGAGAAAAGTTTATATTATAACTACAGATTCAAACTAATCAATAGTCATATGACTCGTACGTGTCTTTTCCTCAATTTTGAGATATCCTGTTCTGTTTGCATTATTTCTCTATCAATTTTCTTTATATTTTGCAATAATTCATCTTTTGTTGACTTCAATGGAGACATGTCTTGTCTGATGTCATCATTTGGCAGAGTAGGAGAAATGGCCTCTACTTGTGGTGTATACGCCGGTTCCTATTTGTTATAGTAGACAAATAATAACATTTGTTATCGGCATTGGTTATGGGCATTGTTTATATAGAGATATAATTACTTTCTTAACTTCGACCATATCTCTGGTATCGATTTGTAAGGGCTGATGGAGTGAAAGTCTCGAATCAGTGAACGGTCCGAGTCGTGGCCTCTTATTATTTACAGCTATTTCTGAAATATCTTGAATTATGTGGGGCTGAGAGATGTGTTGTGAAGAGACCATAGCAGATGTCTGATGGGGATGTCCTACAGGTATGTGTATTCCATGTTGAACCATATGTATAGGGGATGGACCGGTGTGTTGGTTCACTGAAGTCGATGAAATCGACATCGAAGACGACTGAAGATTCGTTGCTTTGGTTCTGTTATCATATTGAGGGTAACGGTAGGCTTCATACCTGAGCAATTAAATATTTAGAGCTATCAATTAGAAAACAAGAACTGATGATATACCTGTCTCTGTTAACATAAGGTGAGGAAAGGGCTCCGCCGGCGGCTAAGATATTATTGTATTCATTGTGTGGTAACAGTGATGGACGTCTTCTTTGAGGAAGTTGTTGACTGTGACCACTCGAACCGGTCGATATATTTGGACCCGAATGAGTGCCACCGCTTGAATGATGTAATTCATTGGTTTCGCTGCGATTATTCCTATACCTATCGATCGATGAGAACTCATGTCTTTCGACCTATCATTTGGTGCAAAATTGGAATCATTTTAGTCCTAATTGGATATAATATAATGTCCCGATAGTTAACTAACCGGATAGTTGCTGTCTCTATAGAGTTGTGGCCCAACAGCTGCCGAATGAGGACTATTGGCTCCAATATTATAAAGCGAACTCAAGTGATGCGGTAACGCCGCCGAATGGCCACCCGAGTGGTGATAAGAATTGCGAACCGGCTCTTGGGTTGTGCCGGGATAGGGGTATACACGGGTGCCCGGAATGTTAGGAGGACTCAAATGGTCTGAATGTCGCTTTTGTAAGTAACCGCTGTTGGGTTCGTGCAAAGACCTGAACAAAAAAAATTTTAATATCGATTATATTTCATATATAAATAGACATTCAATACTAAAAGTTAATACACTCTCGATATCGTATTTTTATTTTAAAATTTCATTTAAATTCAAAATAAATGTATAATCCTTTCTAATATTAGTGATGTGAATGCTTTTGTAATATTTTCTATGTATTGGAAATTTTAATTAATGATATTCTGTTTTAATT
>JAQFYS010000100.1:0-11715 GCA_034694945.1 Carabodes femoralis | reverse complement strand
AGTTTTAATCAATAATTTTGAAATTCAATTCATTTATGTTTTAAGTTTTTATAAGTATTTAATTAGAGGTTAATAAAGGACTAAAACTTGATTTTCTTTAACTGAAATAATTGCTATTTTTTAATAACTTTTTAGAATTTGTTTTTATATTTTTATATAAGTCTCGACAACAGGAAAATTAATTTCAATATATTTATGCATTTATTTTGAAACAAAAAACATTATTATTTTAATCGAATCAATCATTCATTGTATCGACATTTAAATGGTTGGATCTCTCAAAACAATAATAAATAATTGTTTTTATATCTGTTCTAACTATTGATTGTATTGATAGGTCGAGTCGTTCACATTAGATGAAGAGCCAGTTGTGGACACTTCAAAATTTTTATTATCAGCGGAAACGAGTGACAAATTGGTCACAGGTTTGCATCCATTGCATCCATTTGATGCTTATCTTATTATTTATTGTATTAATATTTTTAATAAATATTAATAATTCTAAATTAGGTATTCATTTGGGAGAAGCGGATGAAATGGACTCCGAATCCAGAGCTAATTTAGAAGCTCTTCTTGAGGCCGGTATGATTCGAGACTTAGTATTGGTTGTCGAAATGGGACTTATAGTTTGGTCTGATTGCAGATAAACACCTAATAGATCCGGACGTCCTGCGAAGGATCGCTTCCTCGTTTGCTGTGAGCGATGTTCACTGTGCTCTGGACGAGGCCGCCGCCGCCATCGCCAAAATGCGAATCAACGATTCACAACTCACTTCCATCACTCCATTAACAACTGCCAATGTTATGCACAAATCAGATCCATCTCAAGAATTGGCAGCTAATACAGAGGGTGCCTCTCGTCTAATGGATGACAGATGTAGTGTCAATGAAGTGACAGAAGAAGGCGAGAGCTTCTTATCATTTGCCTGTTCTTCAGGTCATTATGAGTTGGCCAAACAGCTATTGGTCGCTCAGGCAAATGTCGAGGATAGGGGTCTCAAAGATACCACACCACTGATGGAGGCGTCGAGTGCTGGCCATTTGAAAATTGTTGAATTACTGATCGAACACAACGCCGAAGTGAACGCTCAAACATCTCAAGGAAATACTCCGTTAATGTATGCCTGCGCTGGAGGTCACGAACAAGTGGTTAAATTGTTGCTCAAAAGCGGTGCAAACGTTGAAGACCACAATGAGAACGGACACACACCACTGATGGAAGCTGCCAGTGCTGGACATGTCGGAGTGGCTACTATTCTGGTAGAGCACGGCGCCAGTATTAATACCCATTCAAACGAATTCAAAGAATCGGCGCTAACTCTGGCCTGTTATAAGGGTCACCTCGAAATGGTTCGCTTTCTTCTTGAAGCAGGCGCTGACCAGGAGCACAAAACTGATGAAATGCATACCGCCTTAATGGAAGCCTCAATGGACGGACACGTGGAAGTGGCCCGACTATTGCTTGATTCTGGAGCGCAGGTTAATATGCCGGCCGACAGTTTTGAGTCTCCATTAACTTTGGCCGCGTGTGGCGGACACGTAGAGCTGGCAATGCTTTTACTGGAGAGGGGCGCCAATATTGAAGAAGTTAATGATGAGGGATACACACCTCTTATGGAAGCTGCCAGAGAGGGTCACGAAGAAATGGTAGCTCTTCTTCTAAGTCAAGGCGGAGACATAAACGCTCAAACAGAAGAAACTCAAGAAACGGCGCTCACTCTGGCCTGTTGTGGAGGCTATCTCGATGTCGCCGATTTCTTAATCAAAGCCGGTGCCGATATAGAGGCCGGTGCTAACACTCCATTAATGGAAGCGGCACAAGAAGGACATCTGGATCTGGTTCGTCATCTCATCAACTCTGGCGCTAATGTAAACGCAACCACCAGTTCGTACGACACAGCTCTGATGTATGCCTGTGAGAACGGACACACAGATGTAGCGGAGGTCTTATTACAAGCGGGAGCCAACTTAGAACATGAAGCAGAGGGCGGACGAACTTCTTTAATGAAAGCTTCGCGCGCCGGACATCTTTGCACCGTTCAGTTTCTAATTAACAAAGGAGCCAATGTCAACAAAGTGACCGCAAACAATGATCACACACCTCTATCTCTCGCCTGTGCTGGAGGACACTTAGCAGTAGTTGAACTATTGCTGGCCAATGGCGCTGACCCGACACATCGGCTCAAAGACAGCTCAACTATGCTTATAGAGGCGGCCAAAGGAGGGCACACGACTGTAGTTCAGCTTTTGATAGACTACCCGACGAATCTGATGGCGTCTCCACCGCCTGTCAATTTGCCGGCTCATCTCAATCCTAACGAATCAGATGCCACACCTCGAGTCCCCCCGCATGGCCTTCAAGCCGATGACACTTCCAATCGAACTCATTCTTCCATTTCTTCTCTTCAATCAAAAAATATTCAAAAATCTATTTCAAAGAAAAATATTCCCAAAGAAAGCAATTCATCGAATGTTATGACAAACAAAGCCTTAGACGGTGTGGAGAGTTATGTGCCGTTCACTAAAGGACGGACGACTAACAAAGTGTTAGAACGAAGTCTCTCTGATAGCGGCGCCTCATTTATACCGCCAACGAATATAAGTTTAACTGATTCGACAGCCTTTTCGAGTATTGATGCGCTCAAAGAAGCCGAAAGACTCGAAGCGAGGATTAATGATATGATCAGAAGAACCGATGAATTAGATCCGGCAAAAGAGGAACAAATCCGTCAAAAACAACAAATTTTGGAAGAACTTCAAAGGGTTGAGCGAGAATATCAGGCTCATTGGCAGCAGCAGCTAATTCATTGCTATCAGGCGGGCCTCTCTTGTGGGCCGGCCTTAACCCAAGTTTCGACGAACATACCGGTTGATAGCAGTATATCTGCAAACATGTCATCACAAGAAATACCTCTTTGTTTGGATGTCACTAATCTACAAAAGCCGTCGAAAAGTGAAACCTCGTTTCCAATGCCTTCGTCTATAACTCAGTCCAATATTTTTCAGCCGACACCGACTTCTGTTAGCACAGACATGTCTTCAATCAATTTGTCTGTAATTCCCACTCAAACGACATTTACTAATACAGTGAGTACATCAACGAATACACCTCTTTCACTGTCAACGCCTCCGGCGAACCGCCGCTTCCGATCCAACAGTAAAATCAAAAATATATCGTCTAAACAACACTCACACCAAACGACTGTTAATATCCCAAAAACTTCTCATTCGTTGACATCAGAAGAAGTCGAAAAAATGAATCTTAAAAATACTATAAATTTAGAACATTTGGATCAAAGCAATGCAAATGTTGGTCAACAAACCCAAAGTCTTTTACAACAACAGCAAATGATTTTATCAGAATTAGCTCAAAATTTTAGTTCACGTCCGGAAACGCTTCAGTTTCTTCAAGCGGCCGCCTCTAACATGAAGATCGATCCATCCATACCATTCTTATTACCCCGACTATTCGAAACCAACTCTTTGAGTCAAACAACTATCCATCAAACCCAACACCAAAACCAACCGACACCACAAGTGACTCATTCGAATACAAGTTCGACATCAAGTCATGAATCGGCGAAGAAGTCTTTGCAGATAACTTCTAAAATTAATAAACTAAATAAAACTGTAAAAGTTGGCAATATTTTGAATACCACTCAACCCTCACAACAACCGATGGTTACACCACAACCGCAACAACAACAACAGTCACCACAACAAACGCCAATCAGTGGTTCGCAACACATGAATCAGATGACACAAATGGCATCTATTCTACAGACACTCACAAACGAGCAGTTAATGCTATTGAAGACTCAGTTCGCAGCCGCGGCCTCCACTTCCACACAAACAGATGGACCCTCACCTCTTCAACAAGTGATAACATCGACGACAACGACTCCCACTATTATCACTCAAACTACAAATACAAGAGGAATCTATTCGTTGGGTGCGCCCGCTTTCCCCGTCTCGTTGACTCTATCTCCGGCCACAACCACAACATCTGACAGAACGGCTATTATATCGACTGTAATTCCATATCCGGTTGAAGTCGAAGATAATTCACAAATAATTGTCTCGAATTCAAACATTTCTGACATAACTTCACGTAAACATACAATAATTGATTTGAATATTAATTATAATTTGAGCTCTTTTTCAGCGCCTCAAATGTCCAAACAGTTGGTCTCTACTGGAACTGACAGTCCATGTGTTGTGTCATCGAGTAGTCTATCCTCTGTTTTGGATTCGAACACTGATTTTGATGCCTCTTCTCTCTCAAACGTGTCTACAGTGTTGACCGCATCGTTTACCCAATCAGTGAATGCCGGCCTCTCTTCGTTGGCTTCACAGATGTCATATCCAATACCGAATCCGATTGATTCTCTCTCCGGAAATACCGTTATTTCCAATTCTAATGAAACCGATCAAAAGATGACATCTAATAAAAATGATGCTTCGCTTCCAAACATTTTAACTGCAACAACAACAACGCCGTCCTCTAATATAAGGATACCATCGCCACCCCCTTGGTATCCACCACTAGACTTAGATTCTCAGACCGACAGCAACCACGACACTGCTCTCACGTTGGCCTGTGCTGGAGGTCACGAAGAGTTAGTTTCACTTCTACTCAATAGAGGCGCAGAAATGGAACACAGAGACAAAAAAGGTTTTACACCTCTTATGTTGGCGGCCACTGCCGGTCACGCAAACGTTGTTGAAATTATGCTGAATAATGGGGCCGACATGGAAGCCCAGTCAGAACGGACTAAAGATACGGCTCTATCTCTTGCCTGTTCGAGTGGTCGCTACGAAGTGGTAGAGATATTGCTTTCTCGCGGCGCTAATAAAGAACACCGAAATGTCTCAGACTATACTCCCCTCAGTTTAGCGGCTTCTGGCGGTTACGTTAATATAATTAAGCTTCTATTAAGTCACGGCGCAGAAATCAATTCACGCACTGGTTCTAAATTAGGCATTTCTCCACTCATGTTGGCTGCAATGAATGGTCACGCGGCCACTGTTCGGCTGCTTCTCGATATGGGAAGTGATATCAATGCGCAAATAGAAACTAATCGGAATACAGCCCTAACATTGGCCTGTTTTCAGGGCCGCTGTGAAGTGGTTGGATTGCTATTAGACCGGAAAGCAAATGTTGAACACAGAGCTAAAACCGGTTTAACGCCACTCATGGAAGCGGCTTCTGGTGGTTATGTTGAAGTCGGACGCGTTCTGTTAGACAAAGGCGCTGATGTGAACGCACCTCCCGTTCCTTCGTCCAGAGACACTGCTTTGACTATTGCCGCAGACAAAGGACACTATCGTTTTGTTGAACTTTTATTGACCAGAGGGGCAGCCGTTGATGTGAAGAATAAAAAAGGGAATTCTCCACTTTGGTTGGCCTGTAATGGTGGACATCTTGATGTGGTTCAGCTTCTTGTCAATGCTGGATGTGACATCGATAGTCAGGACAACCGCAAGGTTTCATGTCTTATGGCAGCGTTCCGTAAGGGACACGTCAAAGTCGTCAAATGGATGGTTAAACACGTGAATCAGTTCCCATCAGATCAGGAAATCACGAGATTTATTGCATTGATTAACGACAAAGAATTGTTGAAAAAGACTAATCAATGCTCAGAAATATTACGTCAGGCAAAGGAACGACAGGCAGCTGAGGCTAACAAGAATGCAACCATTCTTCTGGAAGAGATTGATTTGGAGCGATCGCGGGAAGAGAACAGAAAAGCAGCCGCTGCTCGACGTCGGGAAAGGAAGCGCCAAAAGAAAAAAGAAAAACAAGAAATGATTAAAGCGTCCAAATCGACATCAGATGATAAAGACAACAAAAAGGGATCGAATAATTCTAAAGATGCGATCAATAAATTGATAGATGAAGACTTTGATGAAGAAGATGATGATGAGGACAACGATGACTCTAACGATGAAGACGACGAAGAAGATATGCCCGAAATGAATCAAATAATTCAATCACCTCTAAGGGAAACTTTATTACCACTGAAAGAGATCAAACCAAAAGGAAATCACATTTCGAAAGGAATGACTGATGAGAAGTCTAAATCTTCTATAAAAGAAATTCCTGAAAAACAAAGGAAAGGAAATAATATTTCAAATTTAATGAATAATTTGAACGTAAATTCAACAAAAAAGGCGAATCAACAGCACATAAATGTGATGAACGCTAAAACTAAGAAAAAAGAAGTCATGACTACAGGTTATGTCGATTCGATCGAAGACAAAGTTGTTATCAAATGTATTGCTTCGACTAATAATCCGACGATATCTCCAATTATTCCACATAAAAACGTTAATAAATCTGGTGGTGAACACAACAGGTTGACCACTTCTGACATGTGAGTCATTAAACATTAGAATAAATATTTTGATTTTGAATTAACTAAAATTTATTAAACAGTTTTTGTGAACTATCGATCGAGACGTCGAAAGACCTAAACGGCAATCCTTCGAGTTCTGTCAACACTCGAAGTCCTAACTATTTTACGCCAGCCTTTGCTAAAAGTGTCACTTCTTCTGTATCCTTAACTAATAGTCATTCAGCTCAAAGCAGTCAAACCAAAAAAGGCGCTAAACGTGAAGAGGGCTGGAAGGAAGTGGTCCGCAAATCGAAGAAAGTTGTCGTTCCATCCAATGCCATCAGTAGAGTGATTGGTCGCGGCGGCTGTAATATCAATACTATTAGAGAGATATCCGGTGCACATATCGAGGTAGAAAAACAAAAGGGTCAGGGAGATAGAATGGTGATCATTAAGGGTTCGGCAGATTCGACCCGACACGCCCAACAACTGATTGCCGCACTTTCCAAAGAGACTGAAAAAGATTTATCAGAAATAATCAAATCATTAGGTTTGAGTCGACCGACGAGTGTTAGTAGTGATGAGATGATGCCCATTCGAAACCCTTGTAAAAGTCACAGCACAGCCATCATGGGTTCGACATCACGTCAATCGGCCTCCATTTCCAATGTTTTAAAGTCTTCGTCCATGAGTTCTGTGAGCTGTTCGAGTTTACCCACTAATGTCAACACTTATAGCAGTCGTTCGACTTTATTGGTCCGACCGTCCGCTTCTATTACTCATTCGTCGCCATTCATTAATGCTTGGAATAATAGAAGTTCCAATAGAATGCCTTCAATGAATGCAGTGTCAGTGTCTTCAACACAACACAATTCTGTGACCTCAGCCACTAAATCTACCGTTTCTTATACAATGGCTGTGACGGCCAAAGCGAAAAACACCAAAACTACTACCGTCTCCACTATAGTTCCTGCGATTCCAAAAGTTATATCGACCTCAGAAATGAAGACATCTTCGGCTCCAATTACTAATCAATTGAGGCCAACCGGTGCTCCACAAGGAGTTCAGCCTTTCAATCAAGTCTTTACTGGAGTTAGAGTTCCCGTTCCTGTCAACAGCGCAAATGGCGCTAAAAATAGTTCATACCTTCCAACAACTAAACAACCGTTTAATAGTCTTCAAACATTAACTACAACTCAATCTCCGACACCGACTACTCCTTTAATAGTATCAGAAAGAGATACCGTTTCTCCTACAGATACGAACCTAAACGGAGGGATCACTCCTGAATATACGCCATTTAATAATCTGTTTAGCAAAGTAGCCCAGGCCACTGTTTGGGGACAGTCCAAAGACAACAAACCAAACTTCGCATCTGTGGCGGCGTCAGGTCTGACATCAATGGCCACATCCGGTGCCATTCATTCGAATAGCATATCCACAACGTTAGTGCTACCGATACCGCAGAACCCGACTAAAGAACTGTCGATAGATGCCAGCAAAGCTCCGGGTTATAGAGGAAACCTTCACATATCGCCGAGCACTGCATCGACTCCTTCCTCTTCTGGTACTTCGAGTTTGGGACCAATAGGCAGCGGTCATACCCGTAGTGCTCCCTGTACTCCACCATTGGTCTCATCTCATGGACCACTAACTCCTTCAAATGCGGCAAAGATATCAACGCCTCCACTCCCATCGACACCAACACCTCCACCACTACAACACTCACATTTACATCAGAATCGAACGATGACTGATCCACAAAACCCGGTATTTTCGCTGACAAACGATAATAATCTGTCGGCAATGAGTGGCAACCATTCTCCCAGTCATAACTCTGCCAATAGTTCTCATAACTCAGCGGCGACTTCATTTCAATCATTGATCCAAACAAATGTCATCAATAGCTCTAATCTCCAACCAGTTGTGTCTAATACTATCAAATCTCAAAACTATGGCATGTCTTCGACAATGAATGTCCAACAAAGACATCCGTATGTGACTAACACTACATTCAGTCAAAGCACTCCTCTCTCGTCTATCGGAAATGTCACTCCAATAATGACCGGAAATGAACAAAATCAACCGGTGTTTGGCCAAACAAGTAATTGTGGTCTTCAAAGTAACCTCAATCCAAACGCACCTGACTTTTCAGCGCGAGTTTCAGTTATGCAATCGACTAATCAAATGAACGGTCCATCGATTGGATCCCAGAACAGAATGACAGCCAGTGCTACACCTAATCAAACACCAAACCAAACAATCTTTCTTCAGGACCAGATGAAAGCTGCCATTTTGGCCGCTTCGGCTAACTTACAGCTGCAAACTTTGCAAAAACAACAGGCGGCCAGAATGCAATTGGCAGCCAATTCGGGACTCCATCACAACCATTTGGCACCCAATGACTTCGGAGCCAATACACCTCCACCTTCGCCCGAAACGTTACGACTTCTGCAGAATGCTATCAATAGTATACCGAATGTAAACTCTGCCCACGCGTTACAACACTTTGGAATAATGACAGCCAATAATTATATGACACCACAACCACTCCAACATCAAAGACATCATACGGCCATCAATGCTATGTCTGTACAGAAAGAGACCGAAAATAGTAGCGATTATGAGGAGCGCAAACTTCCCCGTCCTATCGGCACAGAACGAGCTCAACGTAAAAATCCGGCGCCCGTTTATGCCCATAATATTAATTCGCTATCAAATATGAACCCAACAAACGATACAACACCTGTCGGGATGTGGCCCTTTGGTTGTGAAGTCGATATGAATGAATGGATGCAAACACAGCAACAAATGGGGAACCAAAACATGAGTGAAACTCCAATGACTAATATTAGCCAAAACCGCTTTAATTCAGGTGAAGACGTATCGCATTTCGATTCAACATATTCTGTAAGAGTTTATTTAATCAAAATTATTTGCAATTATACCGTAATTGGTTTGTAATCGTAAATCATAATTGTTTGCAGATGAGTGTTGGCGCTCACGTAACCAATGCCCTAAACTATTCGGCATCAGGTTTGCCGATAATGGGTGTCAATGGAATGCCACCACACCTCTCATCTGCACTCTATCAGTCGGTTTCGGCTAATTCTCCAATGAATGTAACACAAGAAACTGATTATTGGAACCCAAAAATGACACCGAATCCAAGTCTGGGTAATGGTATGGCTGCCAATCAAACGGCGAGTCAGGAACAGAAGATCGTCAGTTGAAACAAAAATTAACTTTTTTCTTATAGTCTGACTTTTAATTATTATTTTCAGAATTGGAATAATTGGAATCATCAGACGTGACAATTGGCAGCAAAACAATTGGAATCGGATTTTGTCTATAAATTTGATAATCAATACATTAATGAACGGACCGACAACTTCTATATAATCGGTTCCGTTCAGTGAGTGATTATAGAATGAATGCAAACCTTATAATTAACTGTTAATTATTATAAATATTTTAAACGCCAACAAATATTAAATGGTATGAAATGATTAGAATCGTTGACTCTATTGAATTGAAACTAAAATTTTTATTAGAATCTGAATTATCAGAACTAAGAGTTTGATTAAATATAAAATAACTTTTATGTTATCCTACGATAAAACCCGAATAATATTTCATTTGTCGGTCTATCTTATGATTTATTTCAAACACAAAATCAAAGGGCAGAGGAATCACTCGATTTTTCTTCGGAAACTTCTTTATTTGGTTCTTCATAGCCATCGATATAATCCCAAAATTTAACCGCAAATTCTTCTTTTGAGGGCTCGCTTTGAATCAGGACTCGTGTAATAAACGGAACTGAAAACAAATTCTGGTCATTAAGTCTAATAACAACAATTTCAACAATTTTGATACCTATAGACAACGAGTGTTTATGTTTTTCAATAATAGACAAAAGAACTCTAAAGTTTTGTTCCAGTTGTTGGTTATCCATATCAAGTCTACCGAACGGTGCTGTAGTCCATCCGTAGTCGGGTTCGAACTCGTCTTTAATACATTTATAATCGATACCTTTGACAAACTGAGTGACCAGTTTTTTCATATCGAAGCCCAGATTTCCTTTAAGTTTAGAGGGAAACGACTTTCCGAGCAGACCTCGGATTTGAGATAACTCGATGAGCACATCTCCGTGACAGACCAAGTCATCGAAATAGCTTAAATTGATGTCTCCCTTTTGCAACATCTTAATAATCTCTGGGCCTCCGACCACATCAGCGCCCGCCTCTTTTGCGTCATATTTGTCCTCATCCTTCTTACAGATGGCTATTATTCTTCTGTTGGCTTTGAATTCAAATTTATTTGGATATGAGATAATACCCGTAAAAGCTTCACAAAATTTGCTCTTCTTTTTGGTACTTAAGTCGTGTTCAATCCTGGCCTCAACTAAAGCGTTGGGTTCGTTAAACATAGACTTGTCGTGAGTTTCCCTCTGCATATCTATGGCTTCAATCAAAGAATAACTGATTTGTTTGTAGATATCAGTGAAGAATACGTTGTCGACGAGTGCATCCAAACTTTTGCGGTCTTTGTCAGAGAATCTTCGCGGACCGACATTTAAAGTGCTTTAAATTGAAAACCGATAAAAAACTAAAACATTTGAACCGTTGTCTCGATTTGAATGGCTTACGATTTATCGATTCTAAGACTTGGAGGTCTCCAAGCCTTTGGACCCGCAATTTTGGCCTCTTCTTTCTTGATTTTAGACAAACGGAGTTTCTCTCGAGCGGCAGCGATTCGTTTACCTCTTCGGGCAGCCATTCCTCGCTTCTAAACCGTTTAGACATCAGTTTATAGTATTTTTTAATTGAATAAAACTTTACTCAAACTAATGATTACTTGAAGACAAATGACTCCAATCAATGGAAAGCCGATCGTAAGACCGGTTCCCAAACCATTGGTGGCCAAAACTTTATGTACGGATGACTTAAATCCATTCTTCACTGAAAACAAATCAGTTTTAAAGTGATTAAAGCAAACAATTAGTAAAATATACCTAAACTTTGAAATAAAGACATTTAAAGACACACAAAAAAATCGCAAAATGTAGCTATATAAATGGGAGGATTTTGGCTGTTTTTACATTGACACATTCAGAAATGAGGTATTTAAATGTAGTGACCTTTAATTCAAGTTTTCAAATCGATGGATTTGAAATTTAAAGATTGGTGCATATAAATCTAGATTTTAAAATATTGATATATTTATTTGTTTGCATTTTTAAAAATTGCAATATTTTTATTTCTTTTTTCTAAATATCGCTATATAATAACACAGGTTTAGAATATGACAAACTTATAATTTTAAAAATTTTAATATTTCAATATTGTTTTTCTACAAATTTTTACTATATTGCTAT
>JAQFYS010000099.1:0-11766 GCA_034694945.1 Carabodes femoralis | reverse complement strand
CTATGCTTTCATACATAAATAAACTTTTCTATTCTTACTTTTGTATATTTCTCTTCCAATTGATATACTGTTAGACATTTTCACCCGATCTGTTCCCTATCATTTCGATATTAAAGATCTAAATCTCAATAATAAGGAAATAAATATTAATCTGAATAATAAATTTAGCCTTTCTTTTAACCTTTTAATTTAATCTTAATAATATTTTTTTTCTATAATTTGACTTTTTTTTAACAATTGCAATAAAATAGTTTAGATTGCATTAAGCTCATTTATATATAGATTTCTGAGTATTTATGCTCATATTTTCAATGTATTATGCAATCCTGCAATTCCTATGTGTGAATAATTATTACCAATTTCTTAACTAATATCGATAAAGTCGAGTAATATGATAGAGAATAAATAATGATTCCTAAAAACGATGACATATTGAATATCATATTCTTTATTATAAATTATTATTCAATTTTTATTAAACTTTCTTGTATTGCATAAAAATATCAGTTTAGAACTGAAATATAAAAGATTTAGAATTTAAATAAATTCGGTGTAAATTTGTTTGAGACAAACGAATAAACGAAAATATTTTCTGTTGAATACTATTTATATAGTATTTTAAGGCCACTGAATAACCACTGTTTCAACAAAATCAAATCCAAACGCCTTAGAAAAACAAACATTTTCTCTAAAATAAATTGGTTTAAACAGATTTCTGCCTCCATTTCTCTATCATTTCTTTAATTCATATAAACTTTAAAATTTATTTGAATAAAAGTCTTTCTCTAAATATAAATTTGGATCTGAATAATGAAAATCTAAAGTATTGTCAATAATTTGATTTGATTATAGGATTGCTTTAAATAATTGAAAACATTTAAACATTTATTTGAGATTTTTATTAAAAATTTAGTGAATCGCTAACTATTAGCGCTTAAAATGGATGTTCACTTAAATAAAACTGTTTTCGACTATAATTTTGTATTTATACAAATTCTATTCATAATTTTGGTTTACATTATGTAAACAATTATATATAGTATTAAGCAATAAATTATTCCAAATAGTTATTCTACATATGAATGGATTTCTATCAGAATTTCTAAAATAATCTCTGAAGCAATCGTCTAAAAGTTTTTTTAATGCAATGAATACTAATTATTCTTATATACATTGCTGTTAAAGGTTTGCGTCAAAAGCTAATGAGTGATGAAATTTACGTTTTTTCAAATTTTCTGTTTAACTTTAGATAATAAATAGTTGATTATTCGTTAAATAATTTTTTAGAGATCACTAATGAGTTCTCTTTTGTTTACTTTTAGAATTAGATAATTAGTACTGGTTTTGCATTTTTATAATTATTTCAAAACTAACTTTTAATATAAACAAAGCTTATTATCAAATATACGGAAAGCCTAATCAATCAGTATTTTATCCTTATTTATAACTATTATAATAGACTATTGACTAATAGACGGGAATAATTCATTCGATTCTAATCGATAGTCACTGATATTAAAAGATTATTTGACTTTTGAAAGAGTAAACCATTTTTAGTGAATTTGATGCCACTCTTAACCAATAGAAAGCCATTGAACTGAATTCAACCCAATTCTGATTAGGTTTCCTTTCGTTTCACGTTTTTAAAGCTGCTTTCACTCATATAATTTGATTGCATACCAGTGCCAACACTTGCTGTTAGCCTACCCTTGCTTTGCACACAAATGTTTTGAACACATTTTTCATTTACATTCTCTTCTCTTTTATCACAGATTTTCGAGAATTCCTTTTGCGAATAAACCTAAAGAACAGATGAAATGTTGGTCTAAAGTCTGGTATAAGAAATTAAACTCAAATCTAAATATTATTTTATTTAATATTATTGAAAGAAACGATGATTTGAAAGATTTTGGTCGCTTTGGAATTGAATGGTAAGTGAATATCGTCTATATCTCAGTATATCTCTATATCTCAATATGTTTTAGTTGTTTTGCGAATTTAATCGCAAAGAAGTGGCAAATTTGAGTTTTAGAAGAATAAATAGACCGATAGAGCCATAAGTCTAATGTTATTCTATGCGATATTCTGGTCATTGATATTCTGGTCAGAGAATGACCAAGTCTTCCATAAACTAAAACATTAGTGAACAACATTGTGATAAAACGTATTCACTTGACTATACGGTTATGCCTTATATAAACTATCATCTCTGCTATGTTTGTTGAGATCTACTGGCGCTCATAATTCTCTATCCTCTATCTCTCATTCAGATTCTGGTCTCAATGCT
This sequence comes from Carabodes femoralis, assembly GCA_034694945.1. Taxonomy (NCBI): domain Eukaryota; kingdom Metazoa; phylum Arthropoda; class Arachnida; order Sarcoptiformes; family Carabodidae; genus Carabodes; species Carabodes femoralis. The sequence goes on along the minus strand of JAQFYS010000099.1, from coordinate 9,479 downwards.
TGTCTTTCGTGACTCTATTTTTGATTTTTATATAACTTATATTATATGACTGAAAAAATGAAGAAATAATTCGAGTTATTTCTAATAAATTATATTTTACTTTCGCTAATAACTCACTCTTCCTATTATTGTTTCAAATAATCATTTTTCGCACATTTCCCTACACTTACAACAGAATCAAATGCATTGAAATAAAGATGAATAATAATGTGAATATTCTATTGAGAATTGAAAACTAAAATATATAGTACTAAAGGGGAACTCAAATTTCAGCCCAAATATAATGCCAACAATACTATTGATACGTTTATATGCATTTATATGTCTTTTGTATATAAATTTATATTCTTTAGTTTTGACATTCATTTCTTTAGAAATACTTAAATTCAATGATGTGCAAGATGTGCATGTGCATGTGCTGGATCACATTCACATTCACACTAACATTCAATAGTCAGCACATATTCCCATTCATACTGTATATTATATATTATATTCCTTTTCTATTTTCAACTCTATTTATCTATTTATATTCATATGTAATAATTAGTGACTATTGTTAAGTAAAATATAATTTCTCTCATCTAAGTATCGCTCAATTAAATCGATTATCTCTATTGTTCTGGTATTGTTCATAATTACTGCTAATCTAAAAGCAAGAAATCCATTCAATCGATAGTTAACATGGGTTTAGAAAATGCAATATTTGTTGCACAACACAACTATTGATTGAGTCAATAGATTCTTGTATTGCAATAATACAAAAATTGATTTAACACAAAGTTAATAATAAACGACAAAAAACAAAATTCAATGCTTAGCCCTGTCTTCTACAGAACTAAATACATGTGATTTAAGTTTATGTTATTCGCAAAACGATCCGAAAGGGATATAATCATGTGTAGTATGTAATTTAATTTTATATATTTTAAGCCATACATTAAGAAATCCTTTAAGCGATCGAAGAAGCACTTTAGCTCCAAATATTTAATTACTCCTTTTAATTGTAGTTTCAAAAATATAACGGCAAAAAGTTTTTCATTATTATATAATTGCGAATTAAAATAAAAGTTGACTGATATTTGAGAAGTTGAAGCGAAGCGAGCGATTTCTTTGTAGCAAGCTCATAAATAAAATATTATATTTGGAAACAATAGAGTATTATATTTGTTGTACGTTATATGTTAGGTGTTTTGCCTCTTCTACTGACAGCCTCTTCCTGTGATAAATTGAAGTCTGATGTAAACAGAATCGTCTAAATCCTTGTTTAATATAAATTTTAAATTATATTTTTTCAATCATTTTTGGTATACTTTTCAAAAATATTATTTGAAATATATTATAATTTTTATGGCAATATTTTTCATGTTTCCAACAAAGTTATTAAGTTTTTTGTTCAAAAACTTATCTTAAAAATAAATAAATCATTCAAAACAATAGCGAACAGACAATAAAGTATTTGCTATTATTACAGAGAAAAGCATTTACTTATATTGTAATTTGAAATAGAGTTTTGTTGAGAACGATATGCTATCGATCGATATAAGTATACGTTTTTGTATGTTTAAAATGCATGTCTCCTTTGGGACACATTCATGATTGGAATAAATTGATGACTTAAAAGCTCATGTTTTTGGCTACAAATATATTGACAGTTAATAGTGGTGTCAATCATTTTTTTCTGTACAATCATTGCTGGTTTGCGAAATCAATTTCGTAACTATTATTTACTTCTGAATTCTTATTAACACTAAATAGAAATTTAATGACAACTTTTCTAAGGAATGTGCGCCGGCTTATCATACAAGTGCCAAATTGTGCCAAATTTTAGCCAATTATTTAATCTAAAATTTATTTGTCCGCCAATTCCCTAATCTATTGTACTGTTGATTATTCTGTTTTGATGACTACATGCAAACCAGAAGAATAAATGAATAATGACTTCAATTCAATTTAAGGGTCATTTATCAACATTTGAAAAACTAATTAAATTTTACCCTTTTCTCTATCTTTGTTTATACTCTTATACCAGTTCTCATTTGAAAAATACACAAACATTTAAAACAGTAATGATTAGTGACACAAATTTTATAATAGCTTAGAATAGCAATCATTTTATAATTGCTGTTTAGTCTTAATTTTCTACGATATCTCATGTGTTTTATCCCAATAAAGTAAAAAAAAATGAGCAGAATTTCATCGCTTTTTATTAATATTTTATTATTATATGATTCGCACCGAACAGATGAGAGCCCAGAACTCGTTTAATATTCTGACAACGATTCCTTCAAATACATATTAACGCTTTGATATATTTTATATCTACAACTATTTTTTCTTAATCATTAAATTATGTATAAAATAGCGGTTTTCTGGAAAAAGTAATCGATGTTGAAATTGATTTACAAAAAACAAGAAATAGTATTTCATTTGGATTTCTGTTTTATTGGTTTTATCTAAATTTGTCTGAAGTAATCCTAGAAAAGATCAATTGGTTGACGAGATTAGCCCTAGTTTTGTACGTCTGATAGAAAAGGGTAGCGAAAGTGAAGAAGAATTTGAGTATAGAATAGTGTATGTATTCCCTGAAGTGTCATTATATGAGCGAAAGTAGCGAATGTCCAGCTCTTATGAAATAGTGATAGACTTTCTTCTTATTGAGACTGAATTATTTAAACCAATCGATTCGTGTGATTCCTATGAGTTATAAGAGTTGTGACAAAAAATTATCGGAAAAACTTAAATAAATTCAGTTCAGAAGAGGAGAATAAAAAACTTTAGAGACTAGAGATATCAGACTTTAAGATAACTGTTTATTCAACTCGAATGAACACATCTTATAAGCGTTGTCTCAGAAAAACACGAACACAATAGGAGAGAAGTGGAGATATCATAGAATAGACTGTTTTGTCAATCAATTCCATTCACTAACCATTCTATCCATTTTCGCAACAGTGAAACAACAACTAAAGAATAGGTAGAATTGAAAGAATTGAAGGTTGAAATAATTTATTGGCTTCAATAGAGAAACTAAATTCAATACTTAATTTACATCCAATAAAATGTGTATTTTTCTGACTAATGTATCGAATATGGAATTATTTCAAACACGGAATCAGAATATAAAATGAATTAATGTGTATGACTTTGAAACGTGATCTCTGATAGCATTCTTATATTCTTTGCATTAAATAAAATAAAATACTGTTTTCAATATTATATGACTCATAGACTCATACATAGGCTGTGCTGTGATTAATCAGAAAAATAAATTTGAAGAAAAAAATTTGTGCGAAATATTAGCCGAAATAAAAAATAATTGTTTCAACAAAATATTAGAGAATTTAATTCTGCTCTCCTCTCCCTCCCTCCCTCTCTCTCTCTCTCTCTCTCTCTCTCTCTCTCTCTCTCTCTCTCTCTCTCTCTCTCTCTCATCAATTAGTGTTTGTGTATTTAGTGACGAGAATCACAGCAATCATATACTTAGAGAAAAAATATTAAAGTCTTGAGGAATAGTGGTATAGTCTGTAGTAGTCTGCTGTATATTCTGCTGTATATTCTGCTGTATATTCTGTTGGAAATCGACAAGTCATGGATGCAATGAGCCATAAGTCACGTTAAGTCAACACTGATATCTGGTTGCCGTTTCCACTTGAGAGCCAATAACATTCATAGCACTCCAACAGAAGAAAAAATTATTATTTGTGCCCAACTTTTTCATTATTAATGCGTTGCCAACCATTGCTTCTAATACTGAGATTCAAATCGTGAGTTTACATTCAAAATACTTATTTAAACAACATTTGGGCCCTTATTTTGGTATTGAAAAGTCATTACAGTGTTTACAGCCTTCCAGTCACTGATTCTACTGATAGACAAACTGCTAATCGAATAATACTTTTAACATTTCTTTTTTCAATTTTTCTCTTTTATAATCAAATAAATAACTTTAAAGAAATAGTTTCAGTGAATGAATGAATGAATAGATTTCAACAAATCGTAAAATAACTATTCTATCACTCAATCTATTCTTTATTCAAAACCGTTTTGTTTTCGACTCAATTGTCAGCCAAACTTTAAACTCTTTTCAACTGTTCGGGCAAATAATTTTTCCTCATTTTGTTTTTCATCTATAATTTGAGCAAATCTTCAAATATGAGATTATAGTGAGTCGGAAAAAGTTTGGTTTTCAGTTTCAAACTGTGAGTATAGCGTAGTGTTCATCAAAAACTGGTGCATTTGATGCACTTTTTTTGTCTTTTTGCCAATAGTTTTCGTTTTCTTTTTCAATGTGAAAATAGCAGATGTACTCCAAACGATGTTCTGCTCTGTTCTGCTCTGCTTTTGCTTTTTGCTTATATTTGTACTAACATTCAAATAGAAAACTACCGGATTGGGATCGGGAGAGAAAAAGAGGGGAAAATATTAACCGAGAAGATGGAGATAGAAAAACGAAAAGAGAAAAGAGTAGAGTATGTAATGTTGGCCCAAATCAGTTGGCAAAATAGCAGTACCACTACTACTGTAGACTACAAGTGAAGCATAAATTGCAAACTCAGATAACAATCAGAGATTTGTGTGAAATTGCATGCGTTAGATGTGTTTCTTTTCTCTGCTCATTCATTTCAATCTCTTCTCCAGCAAACCATTCAAACCATTTGCACAAATTAAACGTATGAACAGACGCTTACTTTGACTCCAACTCTATTTCATTGACTTTCCATTTGGAATATAGATTGACGTCTAAAATATCACTAATTTGTATGTTTTGTTAATCAGTGCCTTAAGATTTGTTAATAATTATTCTTAAAACTATTTTTTAAAGATTTATTTTCATATGCATTAAATATTCGCTATATTTGTTATATGAAAAATATTTCATTTGAAATATAAGAATTTGAAAAAATGTTTTTTAAAATGAAAAATTGCTGCAATTACTGTATTTTTTATATATTTCAGACTGAGTTACAAATTTGTGATCACTGTTAACAACTGAAGTCACAGTTTGTCACAACTGAAACATTTAAGACTTAAATAAATTTAAAGCAAAATATTACTGTTATTAAAGTAAGTGCTTTACATTAGATAATAATTATCAATAATTTTGACACTTTTTCGACATCACTTCAATTCTTTAGACATATCTTACATAAACCCCTACTTTTCCGAATCTAATTCATTATCTTATTTAACATTAGTTTTCTTAAATTATCTTAATTTTCATCTCAAATTCTTGCTAATAGTCTAAACCTTTCTCAGAGTTTGACGAAATTTTAACAGTTTATCAGTTTTGATCCCAAATTCAATTTTATTGTTGATTTAAGAATTTTCATCAAAGCTTTCTATTTTGAAAACTTCCAGACACTTGATTCCAGCGATGATTTATTTATGAATCAAACAAATATTTTTTTAAAAAGTATTTTAGGAAAATATTTGATTGAGAGTTGAATCTGATTCAAAAATCTGAAATCTGTCCACAAAATATTTTATAACATATTAATATTGAATTTAAGTTTATTCAATAAATGTTTTCATTAGTTAATAGTTGACATATTTTTCTCAATTGATTTTCTAGAATAGATTAAATCTTATACTGAATTGAATGCATCAAAATTAACAGATTTTAAATTAATTTATCCAAAATTAAATCTAAACCACAATAATAGCATTAATTACAACATCTTTGCGGTGAAATAACTTTTAATATAGTTTTGTCAGATTTTAGTTGGTTTAGCAAAGATTCGAATTTTGAGTGTCAAGTCTTAAACTTAATATTTGTTTGTGAAGTGTTTGGAGTCTGATGTAGAAACTGATGACGAGTCTGATGTAGAGTCTGGTGCCTTATGTGAGATAGTGTTCATCGTTTGATGATTGATGAACATAAGCATAGAGTATATGCATTGAGAATCTCTCTTCATATATGACTTGTTGAGTCCAATTGCAAACGAGCGGATCGTATAATATAGATATAGATAGCAATATCATAGAGTATCGTATCATAAGTTATATTAAGTTAGTTATGTTTTTATGTTTCGGTGCTCTGCGTGTTCAGCCTGTTCTGCCTGTTCTGCATGCAGTGCATGTATGCCATACCAATGCCTTAGCAGTTCAGTTCACTTATTACAAGTCATTATTTATAATTTAGATTTCATCCAAACATCGCATTCAGAGTGAACGCAATGTATGCATACGATAGCGAACACTAAGAAAACGTTTATATTTTCTTCCTTTTTTCAATCGCTTGACTTTAATATGGGTTCGTTTATGCCCTAACCTTACAGTGCCATAGAGTATAGTGCCGTCGAATTCTTTAAAGGCTTCTTTCATAAAAAGTTATACTGAATAATATATTTTGGAGAAGAAGTGTAGAAGAAGTTGCTTATGAGACAGAATGATTAATGCATCCAACGTTCCCTTTATCAAATTCACTGATCATACCAGTGCCACCACAGTGTGTATGTGTGCGATGTGAGTGTATGTGTGCGCCAGACAAACACTACAGAATCTACACAATACTACAATAGTGGTGCTCAACTCCAGTCAACTCCTAAATGCTCGATCGGTCTATCGGTCGACTCAACTATCCTTTATATAATTACTTTGTATTCTTCTAACTTCTAACTTATCTTAAATCTAAACAAAATTAATACCAAATCATTCATTGTTTAGCAATTCTTCGTCTTTTAAAGTTGAGATAATTCAGTGCAGAATTCTTTGTATTTGTTCTTTATATCAGAATTTTATTCTGAATGGACTTTTGACTCTCATTTACTTTGTGGTAGAAATAGAATATTCTGTTCAAAGTTATGGTGAAATGTTTTTATCGATCAGAACTAATTCTGTATAAAATAAGGCTTCACTTGATTGCCAGTCATTCAGTTGTTCCCAACTTTTATGCCTTTTTTTAAAAAGCGATCACAAATGAGAATGAATGGGCTGAAGGTCTGACTCGAGGCTTGACTCCACTGATGGCTCAAACATAAGGGATATATAGTCTATAGTCTGAGTTTAACTCAAATTTGCGTATCGTTTGAGTCGACAGTTTGTCTTACAGTGCGTTCACACACTTGAGAGCTATTTTAAACTTTTATAATATTCATACACATTATGTCATGATATGACCCTCTTTTCACAAAATTATTATATGAAAAGCACTTTTTCATTGCAATAAAACCATGTTTTTAAAGGCAAACTTTCGATACAACCAAATATGGATTGGTTTGCAATTTCCAAAAGTGTTCAAAATTCTAATTTATGTTTATTACAGCCAATTCTACCGATTCTTATAATAAATATTTGAATTTTACTTCATATCAATATTAACATCAATTTTATATAATAATGACATTCACTTCAACTCTACTTATTAGTCAATCGATTCTTTTAACTTTTAGAATAAATATATTATATATAGTAAATTAAACTGTAAGGAAGGGAAAGGATGGAAGGGAAGGGAAGGTTAGCAAAGAGAATAGTGAGACAAATAAAGAACATAAGGGAAGAGAAAGTAAGTGAAAATAACTGCTAAACTGTTGTAGAAATAAATTATATTCGACTAAAATTTAGATTTTGTTGAGCTCTTGTTTATTGATTCATAAATACGATAGTGAGTAATGCAAGTAATGCCAAAATAAGCCATACATACGATCCATACGATCCTCTCAGACTCGGTTCAGATTAATTTTCAAAACCTAACTTTAGTCCGTCGTTAGAGCGCCTTATTTTTCTTGGCTCTCCTTTTTTCACATCAATAGATCTCTTCTCCTCTCTCTCTCTCTCTCTCTCTCTCTCTCTCTCTCTCTCTCTCTCTCTCTCTCTCTCTCTCTGGCTCTCGCTTTCGCTCACTCAGCCTCTCTTTCGCTCATTCACTCTCTCTTTCGCTTTCATTCACTTTACAGTATATCGACTCAAAAACCTTAAAATTTTTACAGCGATTTGAGTTTAGACGTTAAGTATTAGACTACACGTGAAAAGTTTGAGAGAGAAAAAATTGTAAATAGAAATGGAATAAACGAAGAATTTAAGTGAAAGTTAAAATGTAGTGAAAAAACAGTTTTATTGGGAAATTATATCGAGTATTGCGAAGTGAATAGAATAGAGAGAAGCGATGAGAAAGGTTTGAAAGTTTTGCTACTGATTTGGTCAGCATTTGGTTTAGTGGAAAGTCTAACACAAAATGATGGATTAATAGCAGATACAAAAATGATAGAAAGAGATGTTTGCCTCAAAGGCGACAAAAAATATATCGGCTTTACTTCTCTACCACATAATGTGTGTCTGCAATGAAGACAAAAACCTAAAGAATAGAGAGTCGAACCGAACAGACAGAAGATATGAAATGAAAAAAAGCTGATCTTCTGAGCACTGCATCTCTTATTCTGTTTTCCTCGTATTTTCTGTCGCAGTGTTTCTTAGAGCCAACAGAGAGTATATACGAAAGACTATAAGACTGACTGTTCTGTTCTCTTCTACTGTTTCTTCACTGCATTGGAAATGTGCTCTCAAGTGAAGCCAAACTATGATTGTGTGGAACAGTATTTCGGGTTCAGTACGTCTGTCAACTCAGTTGTATTGATATTATTTGTGATGATAATGTTGATGATGATAAGTATGTCATATTAGTAGTGTGTGCTGTATGTGCTGTATGTGCTGTATATTCTGTATATGCTGTATGTGCTGTCTATAGTGTTACAGTTTGTCTCCTAACTTAGCAATGATTGTTTGTCGATGACAGTTGTCTGCGAGCATATCCGTTGGCATTAATAGCTGTATCCAAGGCTTACCGCTTTACTAATATCTAATGGATTTGTTTGAGTCAATACTTGTATAGTTGTCATCACTCACTGTCCGACCGTTTACTTAATTATGTTATAAATGATTTTCATTGTTAAACTGGTGGCCCATAATTTGGTGCGCATATGAGCACATGATTCAGACAAAAGTGCGTTTAGACATTGAGCCATATTGTCGATGGCCTCCAATGTCATACTCTAACATTGAATACTATGAACACTATGAAGACTGAAACACTGAAAGACTGACCACTCTTTTATTTTTGTTACACTTGTAGTCTCCATAGAAACCCAACCAATAGATGATCAAAAGAGGCAAAACAATGATGCTCTCGGCCTTTCTTATCATAAAGACGGTTATATATGCTTATGTAACCGTCCAACCAATATAAGAGTATAGCCCACGCCAGATAACAAGATGGCTGTACTGGAGAGTATTAGCCACCAGTCATATAGTGACCTAAACTAAGCTATTCCAGAACAGACCAGCACTGGACTAGCACTACCACTATCACTACCACTAGCACCACCACCTTCGCTTATTCACTGAATTGTCTATTTTTGTGTATTCTGGTGTATATTCTGTATTCTGTATTCTGTTATAGTCTATTGGTTTGATAAGCCATTGAATGGCTATTGAATGGCATATCTGCTAATGTATTACTATTCTTATTGTTCGACTGCCTT
>JAQFYS010000098.1:0-11857 GCA_034694945.1 Carabodes femoralis | reverse complement strand
CAAAATATCTATCCTTAATGTTAAAGGTAGTAATAATTTCTATCAGATTTCAATTAGCTTGGTAAACATTAATAAAATGATAATATTTCTTCTTAATAGATAAATAAATAAAATATAATAAAGATATATTCCGATATAAACAAACCCTGTTTATTCAAACTATTCTTGTTTTTTAAAAAATAATTTATAAATGTATTAAATAAAATCTTATTAACATAATATTTCCATTTTAATCTGATCGCTATTTACCTTGATTAAATTATATATTTGTATTTTTATAATAAGATAGCTTTAACTTAAATAAACTTCTTCTTAATCCAAACATCTATTGGTCTCACAAATCCATAAATCATATACTGATACAGAATTCATGTCATTTTATATATGATTTTGAGATTCAAAAGTTTAAAATTATAGAAAGAGATATCCATTCAAATAATAATAAATTATTGTAAAGCGGAATAAATGATAGCAATTTGATTGAATTAAACGACAGTTGAAACCAATTCCATGAGGAATCAGATCTTATAGTATTGTAATAATGTTATATCAGTTTATGTGTTGATCGATATTATAATAGATTTCTTGGAATTATTTATTTAAATCGATTGCAATCTATTGATGTGCGAAGAGTTTAAGAGTTAATAACTTGTATTTAACTTTCATAACATTTAATGCTCTGATTATGATTTGTTTATGACATTATTTTTGATAATTAAATTAGTGTTTCGAATAGGAATGAAAGCTTATAAATAATTTATAATCAGTAGTAGCCATAGGGGGGTATTAAACATATTGTATAAATAAGAATTCCATTCATCAAACAAACTGACATTTCATTGTAAGCCTATAGAAATCATTGACCAAATAAACTAAAATAAACTTTATCATTCTAAATGTTTTAGTGTAAAAATGGCCCAAATTTGTCATATTTTCAATTTTTACATTTCTTTATATCCATTTAAATACATTTTATTTTACTCTATATTTTATCAAAAGTGGGCAAAAATAGACTTAAAAAATCTTTGCAGCACTTTTAAGAAATCGTCAACTCTTGGGAGGGGTTAGCTCTTAAAAATAAGTCTCTTTGGAGGACCACTCAGTATTGCTGTTCATTTTAATATCGACGATAATAAAAGAATGATTTCATTTGATTTATTATATTCACTAAATTTTTATATATTACTCAACACAAGCCGAGAGTCAATCGAAGGTATTGTAAATCAAATTACGATAACAATCAAAAGGTATAGCAATCAAAGGGGAAAAAGAAGAAAATTTATGAAATATTTTGAAAGCTTTAAATTTTTTGTCATTGAATATCTTGTGATCTTAAAGATGGTGTTTGTGGTGATTGAGAGCACTTTTATTGCTTTGTAAACTACTTCAAAAAGATTGATTCAGTTTTTTCAAAATGGTTTATGTGTTGGTGCGAGTAATCATCGCCCATATAAGTTATGGTGGTGTACGACCTGACAGAGGTGCTCAATCCATCTCAATCAAAGTCATCAAAGCCATGCTTTCATATATAGCCTGATATAATATGTCTAATTGGGCCAATCGAGACACCAAACATACAGTCAAACAATTATGTTATGAAATAATCAAACTATTGAGACATCGATTTTATTTTATATTAATTTCTCTAATATTTCAAATGTGTGATTGAGAACGAGAATCCTTCAATTCGATAGAGGTTTAAATTGAAGATTGAGATAAGTTGAGAACTGATCGGTGATAACCGGAATTTGCCATTAATATTAAATTTGATAGAAATACTACTATTGCTAAAAATAGTGGTTTAGTTGTATATATTATATTATATCCTGGTAAACTGTGTAAAACTAGTCCTATCATTGATTGTAGTGTAGTGCCTGTCCCTCATCCCTGTCCCTCATGCCTGTCCATTGTCATTTTGCACGCTATCTCATGCGAAGGTCTTTCGGTTTCGCATTTATTATTATTATAATTTTCAAACATAAGAGAAAGAATGTTAGGGTTATATTCATAGGAGTAAATGCATGGACTCTATAATTTGCTGAGAAAAATAGAAAAGACACACATTATAGACACTCAGACACACAACACATACAACATGCAAAGGAAAGGTAGCCTTGGGTCCAATGAATGCATTCATGCAATCAAATCTACTGACTTTTGATACGGGATTGGATACTATACTACAATAAGCCGAAGAAAATTATTGTTTATCTCAATATTTCAACAAACTTTGATTGGTTCGCACAAAAACGAATTATAGATTTGCAAACAGATCCGTCTCTTAGTTTGTGGCCATTTCTCAGATTTTTGCCAAATAAACAAATCAAACGTTAGTTCAACTCAAACTTTTTCACCATTACATCAATTCTGAGAAATTTGTCGATTAATTAAATTTAAAATGTCTGTACTTTTTAGCTCTTAATATGACTCATAACTGTCGGTATTTGACAGAAAATCAAATCAAACATTTTTATCAAACATTAGCCGCTAATTCTTATCCGTTAAATAAGCTTTTGACTTATGAAACGATATATCATTCTAATAGCGGAATAACAATAGATATTTGAAGTCAACACAGATCTCAACTATACTTGGAATCAATCGGTTTCCCAAAAACAAAATATTTATGAATATATATATACCGCTAATGACAATCTGACAGTGCGGTCAATGAAATGTGGCACAACTGGGACAGTAGCTCAGCATTGAATAGTTTCAATAGTTTGAAATTAAACTTAAGGCGATTACTGACAGCTTTCAGCGCTCTTACAGTTCAGGTAAAGCACTCAAAATTGTTTGCTATTAAAGGGAACCAATTGAGAGAATTGAGAAGGATTGAGATTTGTGATTGATAACATTGACCATTGCATCTAGCTAATATATATTCAATATATACACTATACACACACAGTATATACCGGTACTCTCTATTCAAAGAAGAGAGTGAGAGAGTTGGAGAGAGAGAGAGAGAGTTGGAAAGAGAGAGATGACAAGAGAGTGATGAATGAACACGAATGAGAGGGAAAGGGAGAGAGAGGTTTAGAGGTTTGCGTGTTGTATGACTGTATGACCCGATGAAAGTCATTTAATTTATTCATTTATAAATCTGTATGTCTTTTGCGCCACATTTAAAACATTTAACATTGGATTGCGTTTTGATGAGTCGCTAACTGTTTATAAAGTGTTTGCTTTGGAATAATAAATGAGTTTTAGTTTAGATAAACATAAATACATAAATAGTCTCTAATTAGGTTTAGGTTTATGTGAAGCAAAACAAAAACATAAACACAAGTGAAGACATGAGAAGACATGATCGGGACAGGGATTGAGATGAGATAGTGTTGGATTAGCTCACCTGCATGTTGTTGTTTCCTGGTTGTCTTCTTTTCCTTCATCCACGCAAATTCGGCTGAATTTTGGCCACTTTTAGGCGACTCAACTGATGTGGAAGAGACGGACACAGAGTGTGGTCCGATATCACTGGCAATAAGAGTACCTGAAGTACAGCTGCTGAGGGCAGGAGTGAGTTGATTGTGTTGGTTGAGTTGGTTGTGTTGGCTAAGTTGGCTGAGCTGCTGGTGCTGTACTGATGCTGCTGTAGGCATGACTGTAGGGCCGGTGCCGCCGGTGATTGATGATGTTGTTTGAAACGATTCATTGATATGAGGCAGTGCTGTCATGAACTCAGCCATGGACGGCTGACTGCTGATAAAGCCGGTCTCCTCATCCAACTGATCCATCTCAGCTCAAACACGTTCCCGAAACAGAAACAGTAACGACATTTCGCACAAATATTCAAGTATTTGGAGAAGTTCTCAATTCGAGTGCATATCTGGATTGATACCCAAATCTGACCATTATTTCCATCACCACGTGATGTGGGTCTGAACCAATCGCATACTATTCGACACTCAATACTAGTGAATAGGACAGCTCTGGGCTGCCGGCTTGTGATCAGACACACACTCACTCACATGCATAGAGTCTGGCAGAGAGAGCGAGAGAGAACTGAGAACCAAAAGACTGAAACAGAAGAGCACTGTAACAGAAATAGAGAAAACAAGCAGAGAGTGTATACATTAGAGTGGAATTGGAGTTAACAGTAGAACATATGAGTAGATGTTATTGTCAATAAGCTGGTAGTGCAGCACCAGAGTTCCACAGTTCCACAATTCTACAGTATTCTACAGTGTAGTGCCAATGCTGTATATGCTGTATAGTGTAATGCTGTATATTGTAGAGCCAATGTTCCTCCAATGCATCCATGCGCATTTTCTCCTCCCGCATTTCCTCTCCACCTCCTTCTTTTCCCATCAACTCAACCATCAAAGCAAAAGTGTGTTTCGCTCACAATCTATGCTTTTGTTGTTCAACAATAACACAACATTTCTATATTATCTACATTTGCAAACATTGCTTCAATATATCTCTACTTTTTATCTCATATTCAGTTATACTTCCAATGAATAACATCAGTCATTGCAAAGAAATTCAGTCCACTCTTTGAACAACAGTTAACTCGACTAACAGTTTGCGGCCAAACATTAATTAAATTTAATATAAATAATAAGTTATATTGAAAATTAACGCTAATTCAGATGCGCTTTAGTATAAAGTAATTAGTTTTCGATGTTCTCATACCATCCCTCTTATATTAATACATTTGATACATTCATATGGAAAGGGGTGCATCTGCTCTGCACTCTCAGAACACAACAGTACAGTACTCTCAACTGTACATCTCAACTGTACAGTACATCCTAGACTCGTAGCATAGAAAAGAGTACATGGGTGCTTATAACCATATCGCTATAACCATAGCTGTATGGCCTTCTTTTGACCACCAAAATGATCATCAATCATATGAGACATGAGCCAAAAGGGAGCCATTAAGACATTTACCTAAACTATAATAGAAATGCTCATTCCTTACCCATTCTCAATAAATAGTTAGCTTGTCTTCCAGAACATACATCCAACACCATTACCAAACAACTGTACAAGTGGTCACTTTTCAAGCGACTGGCCTTTCATTCTAAAAATTCTTCATATTTCCAATCCTCAAATACTTCCAAATGTTTTTCGCTTAAATAAGTTATCAAAATTCAATTCTATTTACTCACAAAATAATGACAAACTGTCAAACAATTTCATACATTCAATACTCTAATAGGTTTACCACATGAGGGGAACAACAATACTTCATCTCAATGTTATCACTGATCATCAATTTATTATCAGTGATAAACAGGTCATTTAATTTGCTTTGATTTCAAATTCAAATTTAAATAAATAATTAAAAGATTACTCAAAAGTTACTATTTTTTAGAACAAAAAACTTTTAAAGTCTATTAAATGAGTTATAAACCCAAAACCAAACTCCAAATATCTTTAATAAAATTTTATTTTCTGTCAAAATTTAAAACATTTTATATATGAGAATTTAAATAATTAGTTTATAGGAATGTTTTTTTGGGAATCAAAGAAAAACATTTTGTTGAAAGGCGTTATTCAATTAGTGCAAAATTAATGAATAAAAGATATACCCTTCCCATATATACAGCTACTTATAAAACTAAAACTTATAAAAATATTACATTTCTTTTTTTATTTTTTATCATCAATAAACTAAAAAATATTTAGTTTAGATTTATTTAGCGCATTATAAATAAGGTTACGAATGAGGAATAAAAGTATTTGTGAACTTAATATCGGTTCTATTGTTTAGCTGAGGCTCCCTCTCTCAGAATTATGCATATATTGAATGAATGAGACCAAAAAATCTGTAAATTGTGAGGCTTAAATATCCTATTACATTTATGAATTTTAAAAACAGTTCTGAGCTATATTGCAATATTGGTATACTGTACTTCCTCCGCCCTCACTAGACCTGCCTGGCACATCGCCTCAAAACATGCCTTTCTCAAATAAAATACAAACTGTTTTGTCAATAATAAAATATTTTTAACTATTTTTTTGAAAAATCGCTCCTTTTGTAGTTTGCATAGAAAAAAATGAAAGACTCAGAAGCAGATGTCTTGAATTTTTAGAATTGTTTTTGAATTGTAAGCCGATCTCAATCTCTATTAGAAAATTATAGATTCGAATAATTAGGAAGTTTTAATAGTTAATAACATAAGTTTGTAAATCTAAACAATAAAAAAATTAGATTGATTAAATAATTGAAGCATTATATTCTTATTTTCAGTTCAGGTATTTTTAATCAAATCGCTAATTGAATGTCTCTAAAATAAACAGTAAATATAATAGATTTGTATAAATGTGTCAGAATATTCTACTAATGATGAATAATGTAAGAAAAGGACCTTCTTTAATCACATTAGTCATACTGAATACCCCCTGTTGTTCACAGTTTTCTTTTTCTTTCAAATAATTAATAACAAATTATTTATTTTAGCGTTAATTCAAATATTGTTTAAGTATTAACTCTCACTAAATAAATATCAATTTTGAGTACATTGTTGTCAATTAGAGAAGTTATCACTTTATATCTGATATAATAAATAATATTAAATAAATAAATAAAATTAATACAACTGTTTGTCTGTATATTGTGTTGTCTGCGGTATTCATGAGAGAATATACTGTAGAATACAATATACCGGTAATATTGATATATTATAAGAATAATACTGTAATCTCAAAGGCATAGGGCATAGAGTGGTAGACAATGTTAAACAATTGTTAGTAATAATTGATTGACTCATATTTTCAACAATATTTCATAATTTGTGACATAGTTTACATATATTTAGTAGCATTTAATTGATAATATAATTCAATCAATCACTATATGGGTATTAGGAGTAATATAAGATGAAAAGAGTGAAATCATTTTGTGTGAAATACTTGTGATTTAGTTTTAAAACAAACATTTATTACACGTTATTACAGGTGTAATGTGAGACTCATAGAAATCTCTGTTAAGATTAATGAATGTTTTGCATAAGAGTGAAAACGGCGGACACTTATACAAAGTGCGATGGATTCAGACATGATTAATGATATCGAGTGAGCACAGGGCTGGTCGACAGCCAGAAAGTGGGAGAACAGGAGGAAATTGTGTGGGGCTCACAACTAACACAACTAACCTAAACTAAACTAAACCCAAACTAACTTTTGTTACCAAACTTTAATTCATTGAAAGCTCACAAAAATATCAAAAACTTAGTCATAAATTGTGTACTCATTTCAGACATAACTATCAGTTTTTAAAAATGATTTTATATTTAAATATTATTTGAATATTACTGTAGATTCGTATTGAATCCAAAGGAATCAACGAATATTATTCAAGCGAAAACTGGTGGTGACATTGAATTGTGAATACAATTGGAACTAAAGTGTTGTCAAATGTTCCTCTTCTTTGTCTTTATCTTAAGACTTAAGTCAATGCTAATGAGTTAGATGTTTGCCTAACCATTGCCTTCAATGTCTCCGCACCGTTTGGTAATGGTTTTCGAATGGCTTTAAAATAGTGAAAACTGTGTCTGTAATGACTTGGAATCTGCTTTTCAAAGACAGAAGACTCTGTTTGGCTGTTCATTCAGTTCATTGTAAAGGAGGGCACAATTATTAATGTGAAAATTTTATACTTTAACTTTAAACTAATATATTTTAGTGACGTTTTGCACGTGAAGTACGAAAGAGAGGCCAACGGCTATTATTGGCCTAATTATAATCTCAATACTCACTCAATCCCTCCTTTCATTGCTTTCAATGTTAGCTTCAATTCTTATGTTTGCGCAAAATATTTGCAATCATTTAAGTAAGAATTGTTGGACTCTCTGTTCGGCTCACAAACAAACTAACACTAAAACTAAGCATTCAATTAATACTACTCAACAACTGTGCAAAGAATTACTATCTATTGTTTTGTGAAGAATATTCAACTAAAAGTTGTTATAAATTAGTGATACAAATCCTACTGTATGTGTGGCTCGGCTTCGATCTGATCCCTATTTGGAGCACTGGTGACAATAGAAGTACTGTAACAGATAGTCAATGTTCAACGTATGTATAGCTGTGGATGGATGTGATGTGTGTTATGTGATGTATATGTGCTGTATATTTGGTGCAATAATAACTTTGGTATTGCTATATAGACACTATAGAGTCGATTCTTTGCATAACTTATACGAATAGATGTTATTATTAATGAGATTTAATGCACAGATTGTTGTCATTGTTTAGTTAAGGCCAACGATTAACTCTCATGTCGTGTCGATGTCTGGCAATCATCTAATAAGACAAACATGTGTTCTATGAGAGTAGAGGTCCACCGATGACGACATCGACTCAGATATGAGACCATATCAAGTGTTGGACAACAAAATGCAAATACCAATGAATTATCGCTAAGTTTTGTTTGCGGTTTGTATAGCGACTGATCATCGATTCTATAGCTTTCACCAAACACTCCGGCGTTTCCTTTAACTAAAACACCCGAAAGCTAATGTCTAATGCCTTATGCCTTATGCCTAACGCCGTTTACTCTAGTTTAGTCCCTTTATTAAGACTTTTCTTATCTTTTAGTGCACTAACTGTTAAGAAATACACGAATTGAATGTTGTTTTGTGACGAACAACGACTCGAATGTTAGTGAAGAAGTGAAGACCTCTTTGTTTTGAGCTAATGTTCACTGATTACAATCCATTCGATTGTATTTGAGTCAAACAACACTTGTCTTCTAAACTTCGACATAACTTTTTTTCTTTAACCAAATCAAAAACTTTTATCTCCTTTTGGCTCCTGTAGTGAACCCCAGTCTGTAATTGAATTTTTCAGAACAGATAAATCCATTTTAGATAAATTCTATACTTCTTCTACGGTTCGCACCAATTGTTCGACATTCTAATTGTCGACATAACTAAACACTCAAAACTCAAACACTCTCACCATATATTCAAATATGGTTTTATAGTCAGTTTAATCCAAATAAAATTATTTTGTTTATTAAAACCAAATAATTTTATTTGATTTTATTTGGTCTCTGTTTTATAAATTATAGCCAATTATTGTTACTCTTTTAGACCAATATATGTAAATGTCTTAATGTCTCAGTCGTTCAATTGATTGTCGGTTTATTGAGCTTTAGTTTAGTATAGGTTTTGAATCTTTGAATAGTTTTGTAAAATGCAAGTGAGAGCCAAACTTTATTTGTGATATGGTTTGGAAGTGCTGTCTGTTCTGTCTGTTCGTGTCATTTCGATTTAGGAATGGTAAGCCTACGCCTCTTTTCCGTTCTCTGCTCTCCCTTTCCAAGTTCGGGCCCTTTTCTCATTGTATTTTACTTTAGTATTGCACGCAATAAAAGATCGATATATTGATTAAAAACTGACGCGAAAGTGAGTAAATAGAAAAAGAGAAAGTTTGCCGTAGAATCGATGAGCGCCCATATGGTGCACGCTATACAACCCATACAACTCATACAACCGATACAACCGTACAGTTATACAACTATACAGATATACAACCATAGAACACATAGAACCATACAGGCCTCAGACCCAACACCGACAACACTGACAGCCAGCTATAGCTATGTATATCCCCTATCAGTTGTGAGTTTTAATTAGTTTCATAACTGACTATATATTAGAAGAATCCATAATTTAATGATTTTTTTGAAGAAAATTTATTTGAATTCAAATATTTATCCAAAAGTTTGAGTAAAATTCGAAAACGTTTTGACAATCGTTTGAAAATTTGGAGAAATGTTTTATTGATTAGAAAAGACAAAGAATAAAAATAGAGTGACATCAGAGAGATTCTACTAAAATATATTTTAAGGAACAGTTATTTTGATGGAAACACTTGTTTAAAGTTCAAAAGTTAAATGCATTCAATTAGTTATATATGACTATAAAAGTTATGTTTATTTGTTGACTGGCATTGAATTGTTGTCAGTTTTATAGTTGAGCCGAAATATTTATGGTTGCAATTAACGAAGGTCGAATGGACTGTTGAGGAAGGCCAATGATGGCCATAAAACATTTGTGGGTAAGCACTAAGTCCTGCGCACTCAACAAACCTCTCTATTCTTTGGGTGCCGTTGGTATGGTATGCATATTGTATTGGATATGAGGAGGAAAGTTAGGCTTGAAATGAGTAGAATAGTGATGGTCGGAATGCAATGGCTTATGGCTTATATATGGCGGAATCGGTTTGACTTTTACTCGTTTCAAAACAGATTAGAGTTTAGATTTGATGTCTGGACTGACAAAAAACAAATTGAGTTGAAATAGAGTTAATCGGTTTGAGTGTTGACTGCATATAATTGATGGGTAAGTCTTATAATACATATCATATCATATCATACATTGTTTATTCTGTATATTATATAATATATCGGTTAAGTTGATTGATAGACAGATAGCTTATATGACAATTGTTTATTTTGGTTCACATTATCTAATTTTATGGCAGGTCTGAGCATTCAAACAGCTATTGACCCAATGATAGGCTCTTAAACTAAATAATGTTTATCCACAGTCTCTCACAATGACTGAACTGATCTAAAAGTCACAAACTTTGACGACTATTCATTCGTTCATTTATTTCAAGCGTTTTTTCAATAACAAAAAAATGCATGAATTCATATGAATATACCAGAGCTCATGAATGGGAACCATTTTTGATGGTATGGTATGGCATAGCATGCACTGCAGTAGCGATTCTCATGCGATCCGCAACTAGTTTTATGCATGAGTCCAATGAGGAAATGGTTCGACATCACTGGGCTGTTATTTTCACGATTGCAGAACCAAATGATGGGTTTGATGCAACTCATATGATATACCATTTCATAGTATAATAAGGCTTTGCCGAAGGTTTTTCCGATTCGTGATAAATGAAAGCATTTGTGCAAACCATTGCTATACAGCGCTCAGAGCTCCGGGCCTTTCATCTCTACTTACTCTCTAGTCTGTAATTTTCATTCAGCAATTATCCCGAATGGAGCCAATCCTCACAATTATTATGATATGGTCTGAGTTGTGAGCTGTGAGAGGAAAATTCAGATACAAATTCAAACTGCTTTTCCAACAACCATCAAATGTTAGCTCTCTCTCTCTCTCTCTCTCTCTCTCTCTCTCTCTCCTGCTCTCTCCTGCCTGTCTGTCTAGTATTTGATCCAATCAGTTGAAAAGTACGAGTTATTAGGTGTGTGTCGTCCACACCATTGCATTCAATTGCATTTCAATGTTATTTCTTATGCATATTATTTGTCTGTCTGTGATCTCCATAGAGACATATGTTTTAGTGGTAACACAACTTCTTTTGGTTGGCTGACAGATATAATTATCATTAAATTATTTTTATTGGACCCCAAATCAAACGGATTGCTTTGGCTTTGCCTCTACTTTGGCCTTACCTGACACAGACATAGGTGTAACTAAATTGTGATACAGTCTAAAGTTGCTGTCAATGCAGTACTAAAATATAATTATTATTCTCATCAATACTTATTAGAGAAATTCATTTTACTTCTGATTCTTTAAATCTTTGTCTCACTCTTTGTCTTTCACTTTAAGTTAAGTTTTTTCCTTAAGTTAATTGTATTGACTTCACAAATGTCTCCTTTGGATAACCAAATGTTTCAATTCGTCTCAATTAATAATATGTTTTAGAAGAGAAGTGAACGACAAACTAAAGTACATTTAGGCGCCGGGATGTGCAGCCATTTACGAGTTACCCTGTAGACCCGGGCTTTTGTAGACCCGAAAGAGTCAGAAGCTCGTTTCTACAGGTTTCTTGAAAATGTCTAAACCACTAAACCAGACCATTTCGGTATTTCAATGCTCATACAATGTTCTTCATTTTTAATAACAAATAT
>JAQFYS010000097.1:0-11886 GCA_034694945.1 Carabodes femoralis | reverse complement strand
ATACAGGAGAAGATGTCTCCAAATATATTACCCATAAGCAGTTACTTTGTCTAGAAGTAAACGCTCAAATGCCTTTTGAGCATATTAGACGCGAAGTAATTGAAGGTTTATTGCCAGCGATTAAGGCTACTATTGTACACAAAGAAAATCCCAATATTGATCGTTTGATTGAAAATGCGAGGAACATCGAAGAAGGGCTAAAACTATTACCTTCCGTTGGTGTGGACAATGAGTATAAAGAGCGGCTAATCGCAACTGAAACTAGCATTAAATCCTTATGCGAAGGTATGGGTAAACTATTGTCCAAACTGTCTGATAATGGCGGTAACTATAATAGGCGTCGTGAAGATCGTAGCAGATCTAGAGATCGCTATGCTAACGGCTCTTATAATAGAGACCAATCAAATGATCGATATGAGAACAGAGACCGTTTTAGGGACGAGTCACAGAACAGATATAGGAATGATAGAGATAGAACTCCCGAATATAGGAACCGATATCAGAATAATAACAGAGAAAGACAGGTCTATAGAGACAGAACTCCAGAAAATAGAGACCGCTATAATGATAATAGAGATTCAAGTAGGGATAGACAAAGATTCAGAGATCGTTCCAGAGAATACAAACCAAACTATAACAATGATGATCGTAGAGTTAGGGCCAGGTCTCCATCAGAGGAACGGAAGGCAGATTTCGATGTCTCTCGAAAGGTCACAGACACGGTCAATCTAGAAGGCGAGAAGGTTTGTTATCTTTGCAATAAAGCTGGACATATCGCGCAATTTTGTCCAAAGAACCAATTCGGTAGAACTCCTCCTCCTAAAAGGAAAGCCTATTTCATTTCAAGTGGTTTTTCAGATATAGAAAGTGACAACGATGGACTCATTTATCATATTGTCCAAATAGAAGGCAAAAATATTTCGGCTTTAATAGATTGCGGTTCGGTTGTAAGCCTACTAGATTCTAAGTTAGCAAAGAGATTGGACTTGCATATAAATCCTTATACTGGTAGCGGAATCAGAGCTGTTAACGGTTCACCTGTAATTATTGTCGGTGAAACAGAAATTCCTGTATCGCTAACAATAGGAGATGTGACCCGAACTGCTCCTATAAGGTTAGGAATAGTTGAAGACTTTGATTTCAGTATATTATTAGGTATGGATTTCAATCGAAAGGTAGGGCTTATGATTGATTGTGGTGAAGAAACAGTAATGTTTATCGAAAACAATCAAAATGTTGGAAATACTATTACTAATAAACCATTAAATAGAAAGACATTGCATGCAGCGCACAATTTTAAGTTATATCCAAACGAATCGTATTATGTAAAAGTTGTGCCGAACTCAAAGAGAAATTTCAGACAATTCGTGGCAACTGTCAGTACTCATCCAAAATCATTTGAGAAAAATCAAATATTTCTCAAACAAAATGATGTCGAGTTCGTGAACTCAAGTGCATTTGTAAAAGTCCACAATTGCGGTATTGACACAATAAATATTGCGAGTGGAACAATATTAGGACAATACGAACCAAATTCTGCACTGAATAATTCTATCAAATATGACAAAATTTGTAGTTCAGTTATAAATTATAAAAGCTATATTGATATTGAACCAGCAGTTAATATTGCAGAGAAAGACGTTAAACACGAGGTTTTCGATAATTGCAATTTCTGTTGTGAAACCGATCATTTATCAGATTATTGTAAAAATAAGAAACTTTGGTATGAAAATCACATTTATCGCACAAAGTTAGATATAGATAATCGAAGGATTAGAAAGCCAATTCTAATTAATAATATCTATAAATCAACAAATAAATTAGAAGCTAATTCTAATCAGAAATCCTATTTTAGTGAGTTTGATGGAGAGATCAATTATAATAGAAATCTGAATAACCCACAAACAGAAACACTTGAAAAACTTTTAACAAAATTCAAAAATTTATTTGCATTTGATTCTAAGAACGTAGGTGAGTGTAATATAATTCAGTTCACAGTTGATACAGGAGAATCAAAGCCTATCAAACAGAATCCCTATAGATATTCTGCATCTCAAAGAGTTGAAATTCAGAAACAAGTAGATAAATGGTTAGATGCAGGTATTATTGCTCCATGCAGATCTGAATGGGGTTCACCTGTTTTGTTGGTAGAAAAGAAAACTTTAGATTCTGAAGGTAAACCGGAAATGCGCTTATGTGTTGACATGAGAAAAGTAAATAACGTTACTAAAAAGGATATCTATCCACTTCCTGCGGTACGAGATCTATTGGATGCGCTCAATGGATCCTTATATTATACATTACTTGATGCGAACTGCGGTTTCTTTCAAATTAAGGTATCTGAGCGAGACCAAGAGAAGCTAGCTTTTATTACGGCCGATGGCTTATACAAATTTCTTAGAATGCCTTTTGGGGTTGCTAACGGACCCGCAACTTATCAGAGAGCGATTGATTTTATACTTTCAGGTCTAAAATGGAATGCATGTGTTGTATATTTGGACGATATTCTCGTTATCGGTAAAACATTCGAAAATCATATGGCAAACTTGAATGCAGTTCTCGATAGAATTCAAGAATCGGGACTAACACTTAACCCCAAGAAATGTTTCTTTTTACAGAATTCTATTCAATTCCTTGGACATGTCGTTAGCGAGAAAGGTGTAAGTGCTGACCCAGAAAAGGTTAAAGCTATAAAATTGTTTCCCAGACCAGAATGTATTACAGATGTAAGAAGTTTTATAGGATTAGCCTCATATTATAGATGTTTTGTTAAGGATTTTGCAAGAATAGCAGAGCCAATGACATCATTAAATAAGAAAAATATAGGTTTTATGTGGTCAGACAAACAGGAAAATGCTTTTAATTTATTAAAGGAAAAGATGTGCTCATCACCTATATTAGTACATTTTGATAACAAATTGCCAATAGAACTCAGATGTGACGGAAGTCTAATAGGTGTAGGATCAATACTTTTGCATAGAATCGAAAATTCATATCACGTTATAAGATATGACTCCCGACTGCTAAGTAATGCTGAGAAAAATTATATAATTAGCGAAATTGAATGCCTTGCTATAGTTAGAGCTACTACCAAATGCCAACAATATTTATTAGGCACACATTTCACAGTCGTTACAGATCACATGAGTCTCAAGTGGCTCAACACTAAGCCAGACCTGTCTCCTAGACTAATTAGATGGGCTCTACATTTACAAAAGTTTACTTTCGATATTGTATACAAAAGCGGTCGCAAAATGAAGGATGCAGACGCTCTTTCACGCTATGCTGTTGACAGCCCTGACCTTATTATTGATAATATAGAACGGCACTGCTTTGCACTTAACACTAAATCTAAAAATAGTAGTAATAGCACACACCTCTTAAACATTGAAGAAAAACAGAGAACTGATAAATATTTTTCTAAGATATACAAAAGTGTTTCAGATATACTTGAATCTACAGTTCAAGACAAACAGTTAAAACAGATTCTTTTGGATAAATATACAATTATAGACAAAGTGTTGTATAAGAAAATAACATACAGAAAAGAATCAATTTTAGTTATTTGTGTTCCGAAGTGCTTAGTATTGTCCATTCTCTACGCTTTTCACGATTCTCTTTACGGAGGATCACATTTGGGTATACTTAAGACATCTGATAAAATAAACAGAAGATATTTTTGGCCCAAAATGCAAAGAGATATCATCGATTACGTGAACAGCTGTAAAGAATGCCAATTCCGAAAACTTCCTGTAGTTCCTAAGGCTGGACTAATGGTTCCAATAACAGTCGAAAATCCTTTCGACATCATTGGGTGTGACATCTTAGGACCGTTTCGTAAGAGTAAGTCAGGAAATAAATACATTATTGCAGGCACTGATTATTTTACTAAATGGTGCGAAGCCCGAGCTATTCCTATGCAAACTAAGGAGTATTGCGCTGAGTTCATTATTGAACAAATTGTGACCAAACACGGCTGTCCATCAGTAATCCTTACTGATAGAGGTACACAGTTCAGAGCGCAATTTAGCGAACTGCTGTACGAGCGATTAGGGTCAAAGCATGTGACCACAACGAGCTACCATCCTGCTTGTAATGGCCAGGTTGAGCGGTTTAATTCAACACTTGCTAAGTGTATTTCAATGTATGTCAGCGCTGGACAAACTGATTGGGATGAAGGCCTATCCGCTATTGTGTTTTCATATAACACTACTATTCATCCAACTACCGGGTTTAGTCCTTTCTTTCTAATGTACGGTCGAGAACCAGTACTTCCTGCTGACAGAGCCTTTAATGCAAAAGCGATTAGTTATGTTGATAACTACAAATACTTAATCAATTTAGATAAGAATTTGACTAACGCCAGAGAGATTGCCCGCAGAAATATTAAGCGTACAGCAGATAAAAGCAAAATGTATTTCGATCAGAACAAACGCGAACCCAACTTTAAGGTTGGAGACAAAGTTCTTGTTCATTTCCCTGTTCGAAAAGTAGGATTATCAGAAAAACTATTATTTCCGTATAAAGGTCCATTCGATATCATTAGCATAGGAAACAATGGTGTAACTTTTGAGATCAAAGGTTTTGGTAAGAATAACAAAGTTATAATAGATAAGGTTCATGTTTCCCGTCTTAAGCATTATAACGATAGAGAAAGTTTGATTAAGAGATTAGAAGATGAAGACAAAGAATCTGATGATTCACAATCAAGTACTGAATGCTATTTTGAATTAGATTCAGACTCGAGTTCAGAAACAATTATTGAGCAATCAGAAAGTAGTGATAGCGAATCAACAGAAGTTTACGATTATGAAGCAGAGCTAAATAGATCAGATCAGACACAGGATGCTCTAATACAAAATAATTTAAAGACTTCACCTGAAGTAACAGTACCTGAAGTGTTAGACGAACCCGTTCTTACGGAAGAACCAGCACCTCTAAGGAGGTCTCAACGAATCAGAAAACCCCGTAAACTATTCAATTTGCTGACATTTGCATTAGTACTATGCTTTACTAATTCTATAGATTGTTCTTTGAATAAAGTCAGTCCTATTGTTTGGCGCAAATCAAACACAAATGTTATAACAGGAATTAATAGAATATACCTAACAGCCAAATACGATAGTCCTTGTGTTCTATTTGACGATGAATATTTTCAAACCTATAAGCCTAAAGAATTGAAATTATGGTGTCAAAATTCTTTTAATGAGAATTTTATTGATCCATTGTTGAAATTCTGTGAAACATCGACAGATAGATTCAAATCTCAAATAGTATTAAATCGAGAAACTAGAGCTATACCATTGCTTGCAATTGGCATTATATCTGTAATTGCAATTGCAGTGACAGCAACCATCGGAATAGGATCTAAGGCTATTGTAACTTCTAACGATAATCGCATATCAATTGACGAAGTAAGGAATGTTCAAAATAAAATGCTAGAACAATTATCATTAATTGAGAAAAATCAAGAGAAAATTAAAGAAATACTGACAGCAATCCAAAGAGAAATAGATGATATTGACGGTAGATTAGACTCGTTAGCTTATTCTTTAAGTGTTATCCAGAATAATTTTCCTTCTGTAATGATATATATATCAAGTATTGCTAGCAGATTATCTCTAACAAAAGATAGAATGATCGATATATCTCGTAATTGGAATGCAGGTAAAGTTGACTATAAATTATTTGACATTTTTAATATAAGTTTACCATGCCAAAAAGAATGTCCAATCGAGTTAGCTGAACCAAAGTCCTGTGAATTAGATACCGACAGACGACTAATTAGAATAGCAATTGATGCAAAGGCATTAAAAAGCGATGTCTCTGTCTTAATGGCCGACCCTTTCATATACTATTCTAGAAAATCAAATACATCTGAGCTCTGTAGTGCTTCATATGTTGGACCGAATAAAGTAATTTATTATTCTAAAAGAGATTGTGTCCTACCTCTATCAGCACAATCAGATATTATTGATAGTATTGCTTTTGCCCCAAATCTTGATATTTGCGAAAACATATATCCCGAAAACCTAACAATTAAATTCTGGAAAACAAACGGATGTATTGATAAGCATACAATTTTAGAAGATGATGTAGTGCAGATCAAAAATGTCGGTCAAGAAAATTACATATATTGTGAATCATTTAACATTTCCTTTTATGATAAGACACTTGAATGCCCTCCATTTCCGTTTTCATTACCACATAGTGTATCATTTAAAATCGGTAAACTAGAATATACAGCTAAAGAATTGCAATACAGCGGAACACTTAGTTTCTCACATTTATTAAATCACAGAATTAATACTCATTTAGTTCCAGATTTGCATAACTTTAATTTTGACAAACTATCAAAGAATATTAAAGTGAATATAGCAGCAATTAATACTAGATTCGAGCACATAAGCCCAATCGGACATCATATTAGCTATACCGATATGTTGATAATATTGATTATCATATCAGCGATAGTAATATATACATATATTAAATTCATTAAATACCGAAATCAAATTAATTCAAATACAAATCAAGAATCAATTGAATTATCTGAGGGAGAATCAAACGATGAGAATAAATTAAAATCCGATAACACTGAGAGAACCCACAGACCCGCTAGAGCGCTATTAAGTCCACATAAATTAACTGTATTAGCACTAATTCTATGTCTCAGTCCTTCAGAATGTCTTAAAATAAATTCTACTATCATGATTGATATAGAATATGAGATTCCTTGCACACAATTGATTAACACAACTAAAGAAGAATTAAATTGGTGTTATAATTTGTTTCATAACTACTTTAGCCATGAGTTAAACAAATTCTGTAAACCAAATCCAGACATAATTGTTATTCAAAGAAACCTCTTCAAAAAAGAAAAACAATTTAAAAGAGACACATCTGGTTCTAATGAAATGGCATTCATAGAAAGCCCTCAATTCATTCTCTCAGAACTTTATACAAACTCTATGTTTGAAAGAACAGCTAATAAATTATCGATAGCTACCATAGCATCACAGATGTTGTCAATTAGAAAATCAATTAAACAAATTGGTTACAGTTGGACTAAAGGGATAGTTGACAAGGAATTCATTAATTCTCCATATTTAAGTGTAGAGTTTCCTAAGGGTTCTCAAGACTCATATGAACCCCTTATTTGCATTCACAATCATGACATTAATCATATCAGAGTTTTAATTATTGAGAAAAATAGAAAGGTTTTCTCAAATTTTAAAGATTTTCCTAATTTGCAAGAGATTCTCATTATAGATATTGTACTTCTAATTGTATTGATTTCTATAATTACAATCAGTTGTATTAATTTAAGAAGAAAATTACAAATTGCACGAAAATTAATAAATCAAACAACTAATAGACTATAATTATAATAGTCTTTCCTTTGTTGAAAATGTATTGATTGGTATATTAACATAAATTAATCAAACGTTTTACTCAGGACGGCCTTTGGCCTTAAATTGAAGTAAACTTTTATTTATAAAACTTTATTTCAATTAAAACACAAATGAGTTATTAGGTATTAATTACAGGATAACTCTAGTATAATTGATTCTATATTTTTCTTTAATTTTTCTATTAGTATTAATCACGATTATACACAAACAAAATATATTATTACATATATCGGATACAATAATTTAAATTTCAAACAGATAAAATTGCTAGCCAATAATTAAACACATCTTATTTTTAACTTAACATTATTATCTATAATTGTTGTAAATATTTCTGGAATCGGTACACGTACTCCAGAGATATATGAGAAACCAAAAATCTATTTATACCTTAACAAAAGAATTTTTGAAAATTTGCTTTAAAAAAATAACTAGCCACAAAAATTATATTAATTTTCTTAAATATCTTAATGACTTATATCGATTTACAAAAGATCTTTTTATTCGGTAATTAAAGAAATACTATAGTACCGAATCCTAAACTTAGCCTAATTCAAAATTTGTAATCCAAATTAATCTATCTAAAATTTACTAGCCAATAAAATAACTTTATACATCTTATGTATCTTGATATCTTTTCTTGATATTTCAAGAAACGGGTTAATCGGTACACGTACTTCGGAATTATCCACCGAATAGTGTTACCTTTAAAAATCATAAGTTTTCATATTTTCCCAAAATTTTATGTTTTATCATTACTAGCCAAAGATCTCACAATATATAAATTATTTGTCATTATATTATCCATCTATTTGCCAAATATCTTTTAAATCGGTACATGTACTTCGGAGTTACCGACCGAATTGTGTTTCCCTTATAATTCACTAGCTTTCATATTTTCTCAATATTTTATGTTTTATCATTGCTAGCCAAAGATCTCACAATATTTAAATTATTTAATATTATATTATCTATCTATTTGTCAAATATCCTTTAAATCGGTACATGTACTTCGGAGATATTCGACATAAACCCGAACAACATTGAACAACATAAAAATATTTTTTCACATTATAACACATTTTATTAATTATTTTATATTTTATGGTCATAATATTCATATAATTAACAAATATTTAATGATTCACACAATATTTTTATTAAGAAAGTCAAATTTATTGAATTATCTAAAATATCGAATTGAACACATATTTAAAATACAAAAATGAACAAATTTTAATTATACAAATGAAACATTATAAATGCAAAGTTATCACAAATTCATTAAAAAAAACAAAATTAATTTTTATAATCAGACACACGAAGATTATTATTTAAAAATGAAAGTGAACACCAATCATCTGAAGCCATAACTCTGGCACACGCTTCCAAACATTGCCGAATACAATCTCGGCCTCCTTTGATGTCACCGTTCGACAAATTGATATCAGCTCCTGATAATAGTTTGTTCCGAAGGACACGAACCAATGGAGGCGCGTCTCTTCTCTTAGCCAACGGGTCATAAAGATATACTACAATAATAAAATAATTCTTAATATTTAATAATTTAAAACATAATTATTACCTTTCTTGCCGTCACTGCGACGAGAAACTATCAATAAACGGCAGTGGGCGTCATCATAACCTTTGGCTCCTTTCATATTCTGGACGCCAGTCACCAGACACAACACAATTTTGCCGGACTTGAGTGCTGGACCAAAGACCTTCCTAATTTTGGTTTCATGCGTGAGGTAGAAACCTCGATGTCCAGAATTAGAACGCTGAAACTGATCCAGACTCATATCAGTATTCATTGCGAATGGGTCTCCGATCGCATGACCCAAAAGAACGAATCGATCCGTTAAGGAACTCAAAACATTGGCTACTTCTCGAATGCCATCCACTTCGTGTTGAAAAACTCCAAATATATTGGCTTTTTCACTGAAAATTAATAATTTATTAATCAATTAATAAAGTGTTTATTATACTTACGAATAAAAACCAATATAAATACAATATATATTGGAGGAAATGTATTTCCTGAAGAGTGCAGAGACAGCTTCCAATAATGGCTCATCAGAAGCCGGAATATCTTCAGCTGAAGACAATTTAGTGAGACTCTCAAACACCGTCTCAATCTGATCGCCAGATTCGCCCACTTTTACGCCACTTCTCTTCGCGAACTCGTGAGTGGCACCATTAATATGTCGATTGAGGTAATTTTTCAAGTAATAGACATAGTGGACATTATCGACCAGGTTTGCCGCCGGCTCAAGAGTGTTATACTCTTGCGGCCAACCTTCCCATTTCACCGCAAAGAGACGCTGTCCATCGACTATTTCGACCGCATAGATGTGTTTGACTTTGAACTCATCTGTAGTTCCTATTAATGGTGGACGAAAACCGGTCACATTCTCCCAATCCATCGCATCATAACGGCCATCAACGTCCGCTTCCCGGCCTTTAGCTCTGGTATCGACCAAATCTTCCAAATTATAGTCATTTATGACATATATAGTATCTGATGGCACGTCTTCATCACTCATTAAATCCTAAAATCAATTAAATTCAAATCAAATTAAATTCTATATTAAAGCTAATAGAATATTACCTCAGCTCCTGGAACGTCAGACCGTTTCTCCTGAACGCCCCCTTCAGCCATCACTGCTTCCTGTCCACCATCAGCCCCGACATTGTCCTCCACTTCTGCCTCATTGTTCGGCTAATAATTAGAAACTTTAAGTTAGAAAAGCTTAATATTATAACTAAATTATACCTCATCTGATGGAACGCCTCCATCGACAACCAGAACGGCCTCAAATGACTCGTCATTTAACTATAAATAGAAATTAATTAACAATAGATTAGAATTTATTCATTATATACCTCTACTTCTCGATTATCTCCAGAACCGACCACATTAACGATTGAATTGCTTTCCCTGAAATAGATTTTAATTTAATTATACAAAAAAATAATAATTATAACATAACTATACTTACATTTTATTCGATTAATTGATTATTTAAAAATAAACACAAAATTAAAACAATTGTCAACACAAACAATGAACTAATGAGAACTTTTGAACTCTGAATAAGACCTGGATTCAAAAGTTTTATACGTACAAAAATTACGTCAATTTTATTAACACATTTTTACACATTATTAAACGTATATTTAATCAACAATTTATTAATCAATTTTAATTAATTTAATTAATTCATACTATATTTAATTTTAATTTTATAATCATATTTTCTCAAATACTTATATACATTATATAATTTATAATTATTTTAAATAATCAAATTTATGTTATATTTAAAAATCATTTTATCTAATTATTCTTACACCCGAGACGTTTGCTCTTCATCCGGGGGTAATGTTAGAGTGATTTATTTATTTAAACAATATTATATAAACCAGACTCTATGTTACAATCTCTTTCGTAAACCATTCCCTGTATTCTACGGATGTTTATTCTATTCCCTAATGTTTATGTTACCCAGACTTGTATTCTGTATACTTATTCTAATATTCTGTATTTTGAAGATCACTCTCTGTACAGCTCTCGTACTGTACAGTTATATTCTTATTCTTGTAATACTTTTTATACTTATTTTGATAATAAACTAAGATATGACCATAACTCGTGAGTAGTTTTATTCTACCGATTGGAAGACTCATAACATCTGGGGGCTCGTCCGGGATGGAAATCCGCAAGTGATCCGTCGCGTTGTCGTCGATTGAGGTCCCCGAAGCTCGGACGGCTTCAGATCATTGAGGAAGACTGAAGACCGCACTGTCGTTCGGACTCAGCGCCGTTAAGTGCACTAGCGTCGTGAGCCGACCGCGCCTGCAACGTTGGCCCCTTCTCCGCACCGTGAGATCAAGACGGACGCGCAATCTGTTGGTACGTAATTGGTACGTATCCACCGGATTGGCACCAACTCGGAACCCCTTATGAAGTCGACCAATTGGTAAGTGTCATAAGGTTTATTTAAATATAAAAGTTTTACATACCCCTAACGAGCGAGCGATATTTGATAATACCCCTAACCAGCGAGCAGATACTTATCTAATTTTAAATAATGGCACAGCCTATTACAATTGCTGAAGTTCAAAGAGTGGTTAGCGATGCTTTAACAAGCTCTCTGGGAACTGTTAGCAATCTGAGATTAGAAAAGTATAATGGAGAGATATCTTGGAGATGCGTCGATTGGGTCGACGAATATGAGGAAGTGACCCGAATCAAGGGCTGGACAGACGCCCAAAGAGTAGAGCGATTCGGCGGATCACTTGAAAAGGATGCCAAGAATTGGCATAAATTATATGTTCAGAGAACACAGCCAGCGATTAATGATTGGCTTGTATTGAAAGATCTGTTTATACAGTATCATTTGCCCAAAGATAGGGATAGTTATGTCAGAGAACAAATGAAAAATCGCAAACAAAATACAGGAGAAGA
>JAQFYS010000096.1:0-11887 GCA_034694945.1 Carabodes femoralis | reverse complement strand
ATCCTGTTTTTGAGGTTTGTTTCGATTTTTTAATGTCTTTATTATTATTATTATTTCAATGAATACAATTAAATTGTAGACCAAAGCTCGAAAAGCAATGGATTATTTGTGGCAACAACGGCACCGACAGTCAGACTTAGTGGGAAACGTAATCAACATTCATACTGGAGATTGGATTAGAAGAGAATCGGGAGTGGGCGCTGGCATTGATTCTTATTACGAATACTGTCTGAAAGCATATATATTATTAGGCGATGAGAGCTATTTAGAGCGCTTTAATCGTCATTACGCCGGTGTCATGAAATATGTAAGTCAAGGGCCACTTCTTGTAGACGTAATGATGCACAGACCTCACAGTCAGGCCAAAAATTTTATGGATTCATTATTGGCCTTTTGGCCCGGTTTGCAAGTACTCAAAGGAGACATAAAGCCTGCGATAGAAACTCACGAAATGTTATACCAAGTGATGCAAAGGCACAGATTTCTTCCCGAGGCGTTTACCACAGACTTCAGCGTTCATTGGGCTCACCATCCCCTAAGACCTGAG
Organism: Carabodes femoralis; assembly: GCA_034694945.1. NCBI lineage: Eukaryota > Metazoa > Arthropoda > Arachnida > Sarcoptiformes > Carabodidae > Carabodes > Carabodes femoralis. The sequence goes on along the minus strand of JAQFYS010000096.1, from coordinate 11,340 downwards.
TTCTTGGAAAGCACTTATTTTTTATACAAAGCCACAGAAGATGACCACTATTTAGAAGTGGGCAGAACAGTGCTCAGAAGCCTCCAAGAGTTCGCTCGAGTTGAGTGCGGTTTTGCGTCCGTCAAAGATGTCCGAACCGGTGGTCACGAAGACAGAATGGATTCATTCGTTTTGGCTGAAACTCTTAAATATTTGTATCTTTTGTTCGCACGAAAAGAAGACATTGATTTGAATTTAGATGAATATGTGTTCACAACTGAAGCACATCTTTTACCACTTTCTTTAGCAAACACTAACATAACTGGCGGTAAAGAAATTTATAAATTAAGAACACAATCATCAGTTCTCCAATACAGTGATGAGCACAGGTATATGAGAGAATGTCCGAACACACGTCTCATTTTGGGCAAATCGCACGGCAATAACTACGGTAACACAATCCGAACAAATATGAAGGATTTCGTGGATAAGTCGAGCAAATCAACGACTGCGAAGTCGACCATTAGGTCCAGGAATACACGGTATCCCAAATTGAAAGCTTCAGAATTTTCGGCCACAAATAAAGAACATTTAGATATCGTTAAACAAATGGGTATAACTGTTGTAGTGTTGTCCGACGGAAGGGTTCAATTAGTGCACAACAGTGCGGCCGCAGCCACTTCTGAAGAGGCAGAAGAAGGCACTCAATTCATGCAAGAAATGATTGCTCTCTCCAAACAACAGATGCTTCAAAACGAACAAAAATTGAGAGCCGTTTCATTTACACTACCAAAGAGTAGAGGAAGTGATCTTATGATGAAAATGGTATTGAGTGCCGGTCCGGCACAGTTTGGCCTCGATTTGACTAATGTTGAGGATCCCATAGACGGCAATATTGTGTTATCTGAGCCGTTGAATGGCTGCAAATGGCCTCTCAATGTTAATCAATTGAATGGTAAGATCGGAGTAGTGGAAAGGGGGGACTGTATGTTCGTTGACAAAGCCCGTCACATCCAAAGGGCGGGTGGTATTGGTGTTATAGTTCTTGATAACGTTGACAACACTAGTTCTAAATCGTCGCCAATGTTTGCAATGTCTGGTGACGGACACGACGACGTCGACATTCCAGTTCTATTCCTCTATTGGGAAGACGGACAGATACTAAAGACTGCTATTCAGCAATACCCACATCTGATCGTATCGTTATCTGTTTTAAATATTAACGAAACCCAAACTCAACCCATTGTTGATGAAATTGATTCAGATATGGATCTCTTGGATAATGAAGAGAATGTGAACAGTGAGAGCCAATCCGTGAAAGGTGTGGCTCACGTTAAAGATGTGACTGAAGACCTTTTGAACAATGCAGAGGTCATAGACATTGACAAAGTGTTAAATGTGTTAAACATAGACATATCTAAGAAATATAGCGATTATGTTAATAAAAAGTTCAAATCAGTTGATAATAAACTAATTGAAGACATTTGGGATTCCGTTTTCAAATCTACGTTTAAATCAATGCAATCAGTATTGGATTCCAATCACTACAGAAGTGTAGAACCAGTGGTCAGACAAGTGTTTAAGGCCTCACAAACTTTATCTGATGTCAAGAAAACTATCAATCATTGGATTGAGTTCTTGAATGAGGAGAAACTGTTTGCAAAGCGTTTTTGCAAAAACCCATTGATTGATGTGAAAGCATTCAAAAAATTTGTCATCAAATCTGATAAATGGTCTCAAACCGGGTTATAATCCATTTCAAACAAATGTTATTTTAGCTGTAAATTAGATTAACTTAAATATATAACAATTTATTATTTGTCAATAAATTAATTTTTCTCAAATTGATCTCATTTTTAATTATAATTCTTGTTTATTAATCGATTTTTGTTTACAATTGCATACATTTTCATTGTTCACTACTTTAGTCATTTCTGGCTTTAATTGGACTTTACTTTTAAGTAGTTTTGAGTATTTTTCAAATAAATTAAAATAATAGCAATAGATATGTTCGGGCAGTAAGTGATCCAAAACTAATTGTTGAGAATTTTTAATAATGTTTTCTAAGATCTCATTCTTTTCTTCTTTTAATTTACTGAGAATTTCTATTAAATCATTCAATTCTTTGTCGACCGCTATGTAGTGAATGTTAGGCTTCAATAAATGATAGAAAAATTCATAATATTTTGAGTCCTGTTTTAAAACTACTGAATTGCCGGCCAAGAGGTACGGCAGACGATAGGCAGCAACTGTTCCGTCGATATTAATCTGATATTTGTACTCAAAAAAGTCAAAAAATGAAACGTAAGGACTCTTTGGGCCCAATTCTTCCATTTGGTCGCGAAAGAAGAAAAAGTTAGTCAAAGAAGCGTTTATGAGTTCCGAATGATTTTTAGATAATTTTATTAATTTTAACCGAAATTCGTTGGAATCTCTTCCCCTCCAGAATAACATTTCTTTCTTATCTTTGAATTTTATCGATTGTTTACCAATAGTTGATAGAATGTCAAGACTTATCCTTCCCTTTAGTATAAAAAGTAAAGATAACATAACATTATCTTAAAATATAAGATCTATACAAGATGTAGAATAGAGTCAAAATTATTGAACAAAACTTTTTGAACAGCATTTAAGCACTTCCACCTAAAAATGCCTATAAAAGATCTTTACAAGCTTTGGTCAGCAAATAGTTAACTGATATCAAAGAGAGGGGCAAAGAATACCTATTCTTAAAAATATTAAGCATTTAAATTGAATTTGAATTCAAACCTGTATTTGAAGCGAGGATTCAGTCAATTCATAGGTAGGAATTATAATATCATTCGAATCTTCAGATCCGCACCACGAGATCACCGGTAATGGAGGTTCTGTTCGTTTGTCACTGAGAGGCCAATCGCCTAAATTCGATATGAATTCCAAGTCTGGAATATAAGCCTTCGATAGCAATGATATAAGTATTTCATCGATGAATTGAGAGAATCCAACGTATTCTCCATAACATTGTTTGTATGCCTTTTGATAAAAGTTTAAACTTATGGTTAAAAACCTTCTTTTTTTTGGAATATCTATGTTTGAGACCTCATTATTGATGATCTGGTAGTGACAAAAAGAGAATGATCTGGAATGTGGTGCAAATCGTTTCTTCATTTCTTCCAGAACTCCATCAAAATCTATTGTACTTTCATTACGAGTGAAAGTACTGAATGAAATGAAACCAAAATCAATTAAATTTATTTAAAAACTTCAAAATTTAAATCAGATTTGAATCTAAACCTCAAATCGCTATCAATTTGTTTAAACTGTTCAGTCATTTGATGGCATTTCATGAGTTCAGACCAATCACGTCGTCTACAAACACAAGTCTCACTCCAGACGTCTTCAGTGACCACTCTTCGAGCCAACAATTGGTTATTGTTGTGATCGGAGTATAAACTGATCTCAAATCCACCCAAACAGACATCACTCAGAAGTTTGTATCGAATTATAGTCAATGTTTTCGAACCAAAGTTTGTTTGATTGAAGACTTGATGCCAAACACGACATCCATTATCTTCAGAACTTATCACAACATTTGTCACCGACTGATTCCAGACGAAGAAATACCGGGAATTGAATATAAGTTGTGGTAAATGCCATCCAAAGCCTGTTATCTCTATTGACTCACAATTAATTGGATTGAATTGGTTTGTGATCACCGCTAAAGAACTTATTATTAAAAACAAATATTTATTATTATTAAACATTTGTTATCAAAAATAATTTAAATATCGTTTTATTAATTAAAAATATTTAACTTTTATTGAGTTAAACATAAAATACATTATTTTAAACAAAAATTAAAATTTAAAAAACATTTTAAAGATTTGTTTCGTTAAAGAACTCAAACAATGAAAAGTTGGCCACAAATTGACATTTAATACAATAGACTCTAAAAAACTATTTCAATCAATCGATTGAAAAGTTTGGTTCAATTTAATGATAACTCAGACATGTCTTCATTGGCTTTAATTTAGTTCAATTGAATTCAATTAAAACTAAATTAAGTTTAAACCACTTGTGATTCACTAATATATCGATTATTAGAATAAATGTTAAGCAAAACTTCAGACACGAGATGTCACACAAACACTCATAAAGTCATTGAATTTGATTAAAGTTTAATAAATTATTTATAGATTATAATTAAATCAAATATTAATACAATTAATTAATAAGTTTATAATTCTAAATGTGTTTTAAATAGAGCATGCTCATTCTATTCTATTATTAACCAGTAAATTCTAATTGATTAAAACTTTTAAAACTCGACAATTCTGTACAGAAATCAAATTGAATCCAAATTATTAATATATTTAATATTAATAGCAATGAATTGATATTTTAATTAAAAGATTTAATCGTAATTTAATGAAATTATTAACAAAAATCAATTTAAAAGAAAAATATTTAGAAATTAAACAAAAATTAATAAATAAATAGTTTTATGAAATTTTGGCGTAATTTGTGTTCAACTATTGGCTGAAAACATGTTTTGTTGGTGACATCCGTTTCCTTTTGACAGTCTTTCCATACTTTCCAACACAACTATAATAAGTAATCAAATAAAATGGTAACAATTAATATATTTTCTAAATTTATTAATTTTAATATCAATGAATTGGTTGTGTTTTGCAGACAACAGCCGCGTATCGGCCGTTAGTGAGCGTCTACACGGAAAAGAATGAGAGTTCTGGCGTAAGTATAAAACTTCCGGCGGTATTTCGGGCACCAATTCGAACAGATGTCGTCAACTTTGTCCACACAAACATCCGGAAGAATAAGAGACAGCCGTACGCCGTCTCACGAGAAGCCGGTTTGTAGTGACCATTGATTTTGAAATGAATGCGTGATTCAAATGATGATCAATGCTTTTGGTCCGTGTTTATGACCGAACACTACTTCGGATGTGATCTCTTACAAAAGCTCTGATGTTTCACTCAATACTCAATAATTGATTTAAGTTTTGCTAAAATACATGTGCTTTGATTAACAGGTCATCAGACAAGTGCCGAGTCGTGGGGAACGGGTCGTGCAGTCGCTCGTATTCCTAGAGTTCGTGGCGGCGGTACTCACCGTTCAGGTCAGGGCGCGTTCGGCAACATGTGTCGGGGCGGACGTATGTTTGCTCCGACCCGCACGTGGAGAAGATGGCACCGAAAGGTGAATCGCAATCAGCGCAGATATGCCATCGTCTCTGCAATCGCTGCCTCTGGTATTCCTTCTGTTGTTATGAGCAAAGGTTTGTTTGTCTTCAATACAAAAATCGTGAATTTTATTAATTTATTTTATGTTTGAAAATCAGGTCATTTGATCCAAGAAGTGCCAGAATTTCCGTTAGTTGTGTCCGATAAGATTCAGGAATACAATAAGACTAAACAAGCGGTTCAGTTCTTGAGAAAGATTAAGGCCTGGAATGACATCGAAAAGGTCTACAAATCTAAACGTTTTAGACCCGGAAAGGGAAAGATGAGGAACAGAAGACGTGTCCAACGTCTTGGACCAGTTGTTGTCTACGGCAATGACTCCGGTCTGACCAAAGCTTTCCGTAATATCCCCGGAATCGAAACTTTGAACGTTGAGAAACTGAATTTATTGCGTTTGGCTCCGGGCGGACACGTCGGACGGTTTGTTATCTGGACTGAGAGCGCGTTCAGGAAACTCGACGATCTGTACGGCACGTGGAAAACAGAGTCCAAATTGAAACGACATTACAGTCTGCCGCAGCCGAAGATGGCCAACACTGACCTCTCCCGCATTCTTAAGAGTGACGATATTCAAAAGGCTTTGAGACCACGAAAGACTCTAATCAAACGAAAGACCGTTAAGAGAAATCCATTGAAGAACCCGTCGGTAATGAGAGAACTAAATCCATACTCAGAGGTTCTCAGAAAATACGCCCGAATTAATAACGAGCGAAGAAGAGCCGCCCGAGAATTGATTCAGAAGAAGAGAAGCGGAGAAAAGATTGACGAGAAAGCGCTGAAAAAGGCTGCGATCACTCTCGGACTCAAAATTAGAAAACATAAAGAATACAAAAGTGAAATCCAGAAAAAGAAGGCAACACTGAAAGCAAATCGGGATAAAGTGGCCGCAAATCGGGCCAAAAAGGAACAGAAACTTAAAAAGTAATTTAATAGTTTGAGTTGTGTTGAAAACCTATATTAAAATTTGAATAAAGAATTTTGGATAAAATATAATTTGATTTTATTTCAAATAAAATGATGAAACTAATAGTTCGGCCAAAGAATTAAACAAATTGTCTGAAAAGGACTCATCAAAATCCAAGAGGTTTGTTAACATTGAATCCATAAATCAAATGGAATTTAAATTCAACATCAATTCGTGGATCAATTCCTGACCATATCTTTGCTCTCAAAGTGTTAATCAGTCGAATAACTAATAAATCCTTTAAATCCCATTTCGAGAGGCATTCAGTAATAAGTTTTTTATTTTTTCAGTTCAAATATTCAAAAGGAAAATAAACTTAAGAATTCCAAAAGTGAGTTCATTTGAGACTCAATTACCCAATCATTTAGTTATAAACAAATTTTATTGTAATAAAATATAATGAATTAGACATCGGCGCCGGTATTAAAGCCCAAAACAATGCCAACCGCAATATATGGGTCAGTGGTCTTCCGCAAAATACTAAGGCTTCTGAACTGCAAACCCTGTTCACCAAACACGGAAAGGTTGTCTCAGCAAAGATTATCAAAAATGCAAAAGTGACCGGATCTCGATGTTACGGATTCATTACTATGGATAACACCGATCAGGTCTCCAAATGTATCGCAAACTTAAATAAATCTGAATTACACGGAAAGACTATTACCCTTTCGAGAGTGAGTTCTAAACATATTATCTAAACATGTCTACCAAATGCTAAAACTAAACACTCGATTAGAACCGACCGCAAGAAAGCGCATCCAAGACAACCGGCCCCAGAAAAGCCAATCCTAAAAGAGATGTCATTAAAAAGGGTTCGACTAAGTCTAACGATTCCAAAGAATTGGATAATAAAGAAACGAAATCTAACGAAAAAAGTGATGAAAGTTTAAAATCTAAAACCCCTGACGACAAACACACCAACAAAAGCAATTCTGAAAGCGGTTCCCGTAAAGGAAGTGAATCGAGAGATATAGATAAGAGAAAACCGATTCGGACTCCATTCCGGGATAGAATGCCGTTTAAAAGGCCAATCGGCATTCCCTTCAAACGACCCTTTCCTATGCGCAGACAATTTCCGCCACACATTGTAAGTATGCGAGGGTTCGGTAGAGGAGGTTTCAGAGGCGGTGGCAGAGGGGGTATCAGACCTATTATGGGTTACAAAAGACCGGACATCGATAGTCATATTAGAGAACGTGAAAGAGAACGAAGAATCAGAGAAGAAAGAAGACGTCGCGAAGAGTTGATGAGAGTTGAAAGGGATTCGATTCTCGAAAGAGAGGAAAGAATTCGATTCGAGAGAGAGAAGGAGAGACTCAAATTGGAACGAATGAAGTTAGAGAGAGAAAAGGCTGAGTTCTTTAAGTTCGAGAGGGAAAGGGCTAAACTCGAACGGGAAAAGATTGAACGCGAAAGAGAAGAACTGAGACGAAGACAACAGAGTCAGACACTTATTCAACAGCGCGTCGAAGATTCCCGAACCCGGTCTACGATCGTCGCCTCAACTCTGAAACGCCCATTTGAGACGACACGCGATATCCGAACTAACGATCCCTATTGGGAGGACAGGAAGCGATTACAATCAATGCAACGAATTGATACACATTTGTTGCCCGGAAGACAGACTTATGTCGAGTCGAGCTCTTCTGTCGGCAACCGGTAAGTGATTCGTCGTTTTATCGATAAAATATCTTAATATGAAATGATTTCAACGAAAGAAAACTGAAATGCATTGAATTTAATGCTCAAAACAGTCATTCCATTTCTCATACGTACGACAACCGAAACGAATCATATAAACGAAACACAAGACTTGATTTGCCGATGAGCTCACGAACAGAATTTGAGGCCAGACGTCATGAGGTCCGACATGGAATCGGTCACGACAGGGACGATAGGAAGAGTGGTAGTGGAAGCGGAGGAGGCGGTCCCTCATACTATAGGGGAGATACTTCTCGGAACCCATCTTTTGTGTCTCGAGACAGAAGAATTGGTCTCTCCCAACGCGACGATTGGAAGACCGGCCACGACTCACGTCGTTCCGATCGATATTCAGATAAACCGCTGTCCGGAGGATCGATGACGAGCTTTGGCAACAACAGATATAGCGGCGAATCCAGAGGTTGGAACGATAGATCTTCCAATTCTATTAATAAGGTCTCATATGGCACTGTCCACATGTCAGGAGGACAGCATTGGACCCCTTCTGGCGACCGATGGAATTCGGCGATCAGTTCGAGCGACTCTCGAAGCAGAGGTCAACAGAGCCTTAACCCTTCATTGCTGTCATCTAACAACCAGTCCATCTCTGATCTGTTCGGATCGAGTCCTATGCCAGGAATGAACTTAAATATATCCCATTCATTAGGAGGAAGTGGTAATAATAGTATAGGTTCGGGAGAGCGACCATATTTGCACAATAACCGTCGCTTCTAATTAAACCCTTGAATTTAAACATTGAAACCTTGGATTAAAATTTTAATTATATATTCATTACAATTATTATTATTTTTCATTTGTTTTTTCTAATGATTTTTCATTATTTTCAAATCCTATGATGTCTGCCATCGATTGCCGTTTGAGTCCATTATTTAAGAATTGATAATTAAACTTAACTAACAGTAGAACGTGATGTGAATCAACGCTTATTTCATAGTTTTACTAATAATTATTTTTTGCCAATTTTTTCAAAAATGTCTAATAATTGTAATCATTATTAATAAAATAAACATAATTTAAGTAAACGATTATTTGGATGTCTTACAGAAAATAAAGATAAATATATGACAATGAACTTAAGATAAGTATCTTAAAAAATTGTGCACAAATATTAGTAATACAGTCTATTTTACATTTATTCTGTATATAAAGTATTAAAAAAGTAGTCAATTAGTCATTCAATTGTTATTTTTTGCACAAAATCTAAAAAATACATTCCAAGTGATAGACAGCGATTGAATGATACAAATCTTTGGAAGTCTATCTATTTATAATTATTAATTAATAATTATATATAACGCTATTTAATAACTTTTGGTCATTACAGAAATAGTGGTTTATCTCTCAAATAGTTAGTAACCATCGAAATTGTTTTATAGTTAACTGAAATAACTCTGATGTCATGATTCAGATAAATACTGATCCATGTCTTCATACTATTGTTATTCTAGAGATTTTCGCTAAATCTATATAACTTCTGATATATTTGCAAATAAATCGATTGTGACTATACTTTTGTTGAACTCACTAATAATCAAATGACTATAAAAACTATTTGAAATATGTTTAGAAATTCTATAAATAATAAAATGTTTTCTAATGAATGAATATTTCTTAATATTAATTTAAAGTTAAGGCACTTGTATTCGAGCGATCAGTTGACTGGCGATTCCCTGAGAGCCTCCAATTCCCTTCTATGCATTTCCATTCTGCTTCGTCTGCTCTTCCTCTGATGGAGTTTCTGTTTGAGTCCCTGACTCATTCGGGCCTGATTTAGACGCTGTGCTCTCTGGAACTCCTGAATCTCTCTCCGGTGTTGACTTCGGATTTGTTCGATTTTGCCTAAATTAGAACACAATTGCAGTAAATGGTAACCATAGACCAGGACATACCGAATATCTCTCCGTCTGAAGGTATAGGCGCCAAATCTGCTGATGGCAATGGTGTGGGCATTATAAATGGCATTTTTGTCGGGTCGGGTGTAAGTGATTTTGCGCCGCCTTTTCTATCGTTATTTCCGGCTTCAAATATTTGTGCGATCTGTTCGTCAGCGGCGGCCGAGTCGTCGAGTTCGCTGTCGACTCCACTGTCTGTCCATTCAATTAATTAATAATACATTTTCTCTCAATTCTAATCTTAACTCTAATACCTCTGAATTCAAAAGTGGTTTCTTCTTCATAATTGACATCATTTCCAGTAATCTCTTTAATTCGTTTCCTAATAAGTCTAATCCTTTCTGCCCTCAACTCTGAAGCTCTTGCTTTACATTCTTCTGTTAATTCGTGTAAATCTTTAGCAATGGTTGAATTGAGAACCTGTTCCAACCATTGACGCAGAGCTCCGGCTCTCTTGTGTGTCGTTTGATAGCAATTTAACGCATGTTTGTGTCGTTCAGACGTATGCATATCCGTAAAGATATAAGAAATGGCTTTGTTTAATGTGTCGATTTCATCGGGTGCACAATACGGCAAACTTATATTTGGCAAATATCGTTGTGCGCTCTGAATGTTCTGACTGGTGGCCACCAAATTGTCCCGACACTCAGCCGCACACTCATACCGGTGCTCGTTCTCACTGTTCACAAGTAATCAATGAATTTAATTTCAATAAAAAATCAATTCTATATTCCATTCATTAAATTCTTGATTAAAATTATTTCTAATATCAGAAATTCTAATTTTCTAATTATCATTTAATTATTGTTTTATTCTTATGCTAATATAAATGTGTTTTTCATATCAATTAATAGAATAATTTAATAGAATAATAATATACTGACTGAACAGGAATGTCCACTAATTGTTTCCATTGATTGACGGCTTTGGCCAATTGGAGATTTGCCTGTTTGACCAGAACGTGTGCCTGTTTCCATCTGAAATGAGCTTGGTCAACGTGATGCTTCTGCTCCAAAAGCCAATCCAATTCTTTTTCCAATTGGTTTTCAGTATCGCTGGCATATTGGCCCTCAAATATAGCATCTTTTAATGAGACAAATCATTTAAATGTCTTAAATCTTCTAAATGTATTGCAGACCTAAAAGTTGATCTCTTTTTTGGTACAAAAGTTGTAGTTTTTCTCCCTCTGCGACCGATTGTTCCACTTCTAATCTTATATTGTTTTGTTGCTGTTTTGTTGTCTCCAATTCTTTTTCTACCACTTCCTAACAAAACAAACATTTCGATCAAATTTAGTCATTTCTTAATAAATCCATTGCAATACCAAACGGTTTAGTGAATCGATTAGTTTCTCCTCTTCTGGACTCAAAATATTATCGGATAATGTTTTTTGTAAAATGAATTGTTTAACTGAATGCATATCAATTGCCATTTGATTCTGGATCTCATTTCTATTTTTCAAATTACAAGGAAAGATAAGATAAATGTTAGGACCTGTGCACAACCCGCACATATCTGAACTCCAACTCATTTTGAACCG
>JAQFYS010000095.1:0-12038 GCA_034694945.1 Carabodes femoralis | reverse complement strand
TGATCAGTCAGTTTTAACAATAATATGATAAAGAAAAATAACTATATTCATAAAATAAAATATAAGTTGTGTAGAATCCGGATTGTTATAACTTTCAGAATAGTATTGTTGTTTCTAATTAGAATATTCGACATAAAAAAGTTTTATGTCTGTTATCCCAACTGAACATTAGTGTAGATTTCAATTCTCAGAATATATAATAATAATAATCGATAAAATGGTGTGAATTAATGGTTTCGATAGAATGTCACAAGAATTCCAAAGAATTTGTGATTTTTGGGATGAATTCCCATTCGATAAAAAGTGCTTTTATTCAACATTACTATAGAATTTCAGACAGATTTGAAATTCTTATGAAATGAAAAACTTTTGTTAAAAGATATTCTGAGTAATACTCTAGTAGTAAATTGCTTTCAATTATTCAGGGAAAATCATATTTCGATTAAGAATAACATTTATTGCGAAAATATTTTTCAAAATGAAATATTTTTCCCCAAAACAGTATCTTTTTATGGGTCAAGTCATCTATCAGTGCCATTACAAGACTCAAAGAGCAGTACAACCATTTCATTTCGTTTTAAGACCTATCAAATGGATGCCCTATTGTTTCTGGCGGCCGGACCTACCGATTATTGTTTGGTTACTTTAGAGAGCGGACAGATATCTGTAAAATTTATTTTTAAAAAAGAAGAGAAGAGACCAAAAATATTAAAAATGTTTTATTATAGGTTCGAATAAATTTAGGTTCAGGAGAAGCAGTGCTTACAACTAAAGAATTAAAATTAAATGATTTAGTTTGGCATAAGATTGACATTCAAAGAACAGATGCAGAACTGTCAGTGACTGTCGATCACTTGCAAACATCATTTCTCGATATTCCCGGAAAGTTCTATGAATTAAACATTAAAATAGGTTTATATATCGGGGGTTTGGGTGACTTCAATGAACTTTATTTGGGTACATTGAATAACTTTCGGGGCTGTATAGACCAGATCTTCTACAATGGCATAGATGTAATCGATTCGGTTTCAAAGTCTAACGGCGCTCATCAGATAACTTACGACTGCAGTAATCAATTCGAAGCCAAGAATTCGGATTCAATTAATTTTATAGATTCTGGTGCTTATGCTGTTTTGCCCGGATTCTCCACTACTGTCAGAAATGGTGGTACTCTTAGCTTCAACATTAAGACCTCATCAGTTGTTGCAGTTCTCTTCTATAACGCTGGAAGTGCTGGTCATAACTCAGATTTCATATCCGTTGAATTAATTTCTGGCAAAATATCACTTTCAATGAATACCGGAGACGGACTTATTGTTCTTCAGTCGGACATCACAGTAAACGATGGTTTCTGGCATTCGGTTAAATTACACTTCAGTTCAATATATCTGGAAATATCGATCGACGACTTTCCTGCCAGAAATCTAAGGCCAAGTTTAGGCGACAATAAATTCTTTGACCTCAACGACCAGTTGTTTGTGGGAGGAATCGAAGCGAACAAACAATTGATTGCATACCAACAGGGCTTACAATCGATACTATCAGAAGGACCCGACAGCTCATTGATTGGATGTTTAAGAGATATAAAAATGGGACAAAAATCGATTGGATTGAGGGATGCATTGATTACTAAAGGCATTAAATCTGGTGAATGTATTTGGGAATTTCAGTGCCTCATCCATTCTACTTCACCCTGTATTGAAGGAGGCGAGTGCTTCCAAGAGGGCTTTAATAGCTTTAGGTATTAAAACAACTATCTTTTTATAAATGATGAACATTTAATAAGTTTAAAGTTTATTTTGTATTTAATAGATGTTTATGCGATACTTCTGTTTGCATTCGCTCTAATTTCACATCACATTATCGGGTATTCAATACCAAACAAAACAACGAATCGATTATAGACTTAGAAATATTAGAATTGCAGCCATTGAACATCGCTGAGGGAGGGACTGACCTCATTAATACAAACCTGATTAATGTGGTCTTAGACTATCAAAAGTATGGCATCACTGAAAACGATGTGGTCTTTCATATAATACAGGAACCAAAACACGGAATATTAGAAGTGGAAGTCTGGGACACAACACCCGTCTCTTATATCACTGAAAATCCAGGAGTTTCTGAAAATATATTCACATTACATGACTTAATAACAGAAAAGATAAGATATTCACACGACGGCTCTGAACACTATAACGATTCGATAGTATTTGAATTGGAATTTAAGTCTCAATTCTTTCATTTACCGGATTTTATTCACGCAAAGAGACATAGCTTTACATTCTTTATTCAAATTCATCCCATAAACGATTCGCCAAAAATTGTCACCAAAAATAATAGTGTCTTAAGAGTTGCAAAAAACGGCAGACGTTTTATAACAACAGATAATTTGAATTCAGAGGACGAGGAGAATAACGCTGAAGAGATAAGATATAAGATTAATGGTATAATAAATGGCGATCAAAGCTTTATTGAGAACATCAAGAATACTGAGCTTCCGATCGAAAGCTTTACGCAAAATGACATAAACCATAAACTCATTCGTTTCGTTCATAAATCAAAGTTTTCTATTCCTAAAAATTACATAAAACTTATTCTTACAATAAATGACAGGAATGGAGAATCTGCTGAAACAACACTTATGATAGAGATATATGAAATTGAATTGATTTTAGTTAATAACACTGGTATTAGTCTTCCCTATAATTCAATTGGTTTGATATCTCCATCAAATCTAAGCTTCACAACAAATTCTGAATCAGATTTGAGTCAATTCATTCGCTTTGATTTAGTAAAGGAAAGTCATTTCGGATCCATTCAAAAGCTTAGAGGAAACGGTCGTTGGGCTAACGTCTCATTCTTCTCTCAGCGACAGATTATTAGGAATAAGATTAGATATTTTCACTTTAAAGATAAACCAAAGGAAGATATTCTTGAAATACAGGTCTCTTATAATGAAATAAAAGCTCCAAATATTAACTTTAGAATAGCATTCAAATCATCTCAACTTCAAGCCTTAGCACTCAATCACTTATCCATAAATCAAGAAATGAAAATGATTTCAATTACAAACAAAGATTTGAGATTCGATACCCGACCCCTCTCTTCGCTGCCCTCATCTATAATTTACACAATACTCTCATTGCCTTCATTCGGGTCTTTGATTCTGATAAATCCGAGTCAGAACACAACTACAAAACTAGGGATCGGATCGTTTATCACTCAACAAATGATCGACGATCTAATGCTTAACTACAACATCACTAAATCAGTACAACCGCCCGCTCATGACTTTTTTGACTTTGAAGTGGCCGCTGAAGACGGATTGACTAATGTTGAAGTAATGAGCTTTCAGTCAGTATCTAATTATCACTTACACTGTATTTCATTTTATTAATTCATTTAATTAGTATTAATAATGAATATTTAATTTCAGTTTGAAATTCATTCGAAGCACAACCGATGCTTTTGTACTGACGAATGAGAACCTGATTGTAATAGAAGGCGATCGAACCACTATTAATAGTAATGTTCTTCGCGTCGAGACTCCCAATAAAGAGGGATCTATTTATTATAACATTACTAATAAACCAAAGTTTGGAACTATTAAACTCTTAAATCTTCAGTTGAATGATGTGATTCAAGTATCACCGGATCAGATAAGTCAAGCAGAGATCGATCAGAATCGTGTAATATATGAGCATGATGATTCTGAGAACAATCAGGATGTTTTTGATTTCGTTGTTGAACGCGACCACAATTTTGTTTGTTTTGGTACTTTCACTATAAATGTGGTGATGAAGAACGACAATCCGCCCGTTCGGGCCGTCGACAAAGTGTTTCATGTGGTGACTGACGGACAGAAAAAACTCACCGCTAATGACATCAAATATATTGACGCAGACATTGACTCCTCGGCCGCTAATATTAAATACTCAAAAACATATTTACCGAACGGAAACTTGTATTTTGTTGACCGACCGAATGTAGTCGCAGATCATTTCACTCAAGAAGACATAAATAAGGAAAATATTCTTTTCAAACACTCGGGAGAAGAGTCGGGTCGAGCTATCCTTTGGATATCTGACGGACAATTCTATGCCTCCGGAATACTCGAAATTAAAGCCTCAAAGTCTTACATAAAAGTGGCTAAAAATACAGGAATAGTTGTGAAATCTGGAGAAAGTGTTTTAATAACCACTAATAATCTGACCGTTGAAAGCAATTTAGATATAAGTCGAAAGAGGTATTAATATTGGATTTTTATTTTCAGTCATTTTTATCAAAAAGTTTAAATATTTTTTATAATTTTATTTCAAGTGATATCACAATCAAAATAACATCTGAACCGAAATTCGGTCAGATTTTGAATTTGGGAAAAGAGACGAATAGATTTAGTTTAGAGGTTTGACTGCAAATAAATTTAAGATTGTGTTTGGATAACTATTTTAAATAAATTTCAATTTTACTCAGGATTTAGCCGAAGAAAACATTGAGTACGAGAGTAAAGCTATGGATGAGGACACTCTTGTCATACAGAATGACTTCTTTATGTTTCGCAGTAAGTCTTAACTATTAATCCCTCAATTAATTCAATAATGAATTATTAATTATTACATAACTTCACTTCAATTATAGTATTTTTCAATGGAGAGGAATACTTAAGCAGTAGAGTTACGGCTGAAAACCAAATGTTCAACATTTCAATATACCCGCACTCATACTTTCAGTTGAGTCTCGTTAACCTGAATAATATCACAGCAGATGAGGACAGTTATACTCTTATCAATTCAACCGAACTTTTAGTAAGCCATCAGACATTAGAGGCCGAGAATATAGTTTATATGATAACTCAATTGCCAAAACTGGGAGCCCTTTCACTGTTGGCACACAATTCTACTTTAATTCCAATGCATTTTCCGTCTGAAAATTCATATAACAATAAAAGTAATGCTAAGAATGAAACTCTGCTTCTGTTCACCCAAAGAGATATAAACGATCAGTTAATACATTATAAATATATTCAAACCGATAATCAATTGAGAAATACTTCACACATCGATTATTTCAAATTTGATGTCTCCAACGGAATCACAACTCTTAGAGATCTTACTCTTTATATAAATATAATCTCAAAAATAATAACTTTACAAACGGGAAACATAACTGTAATTGAAGGACAAAGTGTTGTCTTAACGACACAAGATTTGATTGTTATGAATGAATTTTATCTCAATTTAATCGACGAGTATCTAATCATCGAAGAACCAAAGTTTGGATCAATTTCTTATTTCGACGAAAGCGATGACAAGAAAAATACAAAATCTTTTACACCAAAACAATTGAAAGATAATAGAATTTCATACTTTCACGATGGATCAGAAACAACCAGGTATACTAACAATCATATACCCTACTTATTATTTAATATACTTTGTATACTTACCACAACAATATACTTACATACTGTATATATAAAGACTTAAGACTCACTTATTTTACTATGATATTGCTATGCTAAATTATAAACTAGCTGTAATTATTTGGTACCCACTTGTTAGTGAAAAGTTTAGATTAATTCTATGAATTATGCTCATAAAAGTTTGCTTAATTTTCTGGTAATAACTCTGTAGATTTGCCCCTTTAGATTAGGCTTTCCCAAATACTCGACCATAATATAATAGAATATTCTCATAGAAGATTCTAACTAGTGATGTGGGAATATCTCTAGCTAGCTCAAAATTTCAGAAAACTATCCATAGACTCCAGTTCATAGAATTGTAAACCTCTGGATATTATTTATTACAATTATTTTAATGATTTGATTTAATATCAGACAACTTATTCAATATTATTATCTATTCAGGGATTGGTTAACAGTTGTCTGTAGAGTTAACTCTTTAAATAAAGAGAGTCTTCCTTCGACTATACATGTGATTATAGAACCGATTAATGACGAGATCCCACATGTGGTGAACAACACTGGCTTAGAGCTATGGGAAGGGACCAGTGCTCTGATAACAAATTGGCATTTGGCTGCAATCGATGACGACTCTATAACTGATGATATAGTTTATCAAATTTCAACTCCAAGTAATGGTTTCGTTTCTACTCTCGACAACAAACGGACACCAATTGAAAGGTTCACTCAAATAGAAATCGATTCGCAAACTATTATCTACACTCATTCGGGAGGTCTTCCGGGAGGGTTCAGATTCCAAGTCAGTGATGGCTATAACTTCGATTCTCCTCATGTTTTTACAGTGACCGCCAAATCAGTTATGATATCAGTAGTAGTAAACAAAAAGTTATATGTATTTCCCCGAATGCAACAGTCGGTGACCAAAGACCACCTCTTTGTGCAGACCAACGATGGAAACCAAACCCGAGAATTCGTTTATAATTTGATTAAAGAACCAAAATTTGGACGATTCTTATTAGAGAATTCTGATGGTTCTGTTCGCCCCGTTTTATCCTTCACTCAAAAGCAAATAAATCAAAATTTTGTTCTTTACGAACAAAACAAACCAATTAATGACATTCTGGTCGAAGACGAGATCACATTCGATGTCGAATCCCGTTTTGTTCAATCCCTTAAAGGAGTTAAGTTTGTTGTCGAGATCGCAATCGGCAGTAATTCAGGTGAAGACATGATTAACGAGTGGATCAAATATATTGATGTCAGCCCTTTGAATGTAATCGAGGGTCAGTTCGGAGTTATATCTGAGAAGAATTTAAATATTTCAAGACTAGTGACAAATTGGCAAAAGAAAGAATACAATACAAGAATTATAGAGAAATTATATTTGAAAGTTCAGCGAAACCCTTCCCATGGAGTGATTCTCTTTGAAGGACATGATTTGAATACCAGAACCAAAATTGTTCCTTTGAGTGCCTTAAACAAGAATAGTCTGATATACAAACACGACAGCAGTAATACATTCAACGATTCTCTTGTATTAAGTGTTTATATTAGAAACGGAATCGATATCCTATTGGCTAATCATACCATTGGAGTCAATATAATTCCAGGTAATTCTTATATTGTATTGATATTCAAGTTTATAAATTAATCTTAAATTCTATTTTAATACTAAGTTAATGACGAACAGCCGGTCCTATTGACTAAGAATCCTCGAATTGATGTGATATATGGCACAAAAACTTTAGTTTCGAGTTCGGTTCTAAGAACTGGTGACGCCGATGGAATGCCTCAAAATGTGATCTATGAATTGTTAACAGATCCCAGAATCAGAAGTAATTTTGGATTCTTTATGACTGAGCCAAACGAACAATCAGTGGATTCGTTCACTCAGTTTCAAATCGATTCAAATAAAGTTTATTTCAAACACAATCCAAACCAAAAGCAGCAAAAAAGTGAACAACAAATTAAATTCCGAATCAAAGATGAAAAAATAGTTTGTCCTCATCTCAATCAAAGTCAGACTGAATCCAATCTCAATCACTGCACACCTATGCATACGTTGACAATAGTTGTCCAACAGTTGACATTAACTCTAGTAAATCATTCGACCGTTCATTTAGTTCAGGGATCTATTAAAACAACTATTCTATCAAAACATTTGGGAACCATTAGTAATAATATTAAAGCAGAAAATATTATTTATTATATAAAAGTGGGACCAATTGATGGCTATATTATAGTTAATGACAAAACTACAGGTAATAACGAAATGTTTAGCCAACACGACATCAATTCATTACGCGTTCAATACATCCAAATAAATAAGTCTTCAACCGATCACTTCATTGTCGACATAAAGCCTAGTGATAGCGGAGGACAAAGACATAAAGCAATTAATAACATAACAGTTTTAATTTCAGTCAAACCTTTAGTCAAAGCTAAGAAACCTTTTTTGATCGCCAGTCCCGGACAGCGATCTTTTATCACAAGCGAACACTTAGACGCCAGGTATTAATATCTACCATAAACGCTATACTATAAATTTAATTTGAACTTATTTTTGCAGTGATTTAGCACTGATCACAAACTCAGTGCCAAAGTTTACGATTACATCGAATCCAAAGTTTGGATTTTTAAGAAAACTTTCCGAAAAGAAAAGTAAAAATAGAGTCAAAAGAAAAACGAATTCAAATAGAGTTTTGGCAGAATTCACAAACGAAGACCTGATTAAGGGAAGAATCGTTTACATCGCCGACAAAGACCTGGATCTCTCGTATCCAAACGAAATCGTTACTGATTTTATTGAGTATGAGCTGAAAGCACATAACGTTCAGACGGCTTCTGGAGTTTTGGTCATCAATATTGTCAATAATAGGCTTATGACAAAACCGATAAATCCTGACATAAGCATAAATGGAAGCGATTGGAGTGAAGAAGATATTGAGATAATCAACAGAAGCGATGAAATTAATTATTTAAAAATAATGATAACTCGCGATCACCTCTTAATTGGATTTGTATTTATTGTAGTCGTTATTCTGACGGTTGCCTTAATAGTGATAATAAGAGTTTGTCACTCGAGTGTCACTCATATGACATCACATAATGACTCCAAATCGGGTCCAATTAATGCAACGCATAACACAAATCCAGCCATTTTAGAGACTCCACCGCCCAGTGATTACGGGGGAGACATGTTAATGATGTCAAACAGATTGTCACCGAGGAGTACGCCTTCCATGTCTGAGAACGAGACGGGTCTGATTCCAGGAGCTCCGCCCACATCGCCCTCATTGAGCACTAATTGTAGTCTTTTGGAAGCGCGCAGTCATACGGCAACTCCACGATCACTGCTTCGGCTGCCAATGGCTGATCGTTTACGCGGTGGATGCGGTGCCGTTGAAGAATTTCTTCCCGAACCCACTACTTCTAGTATATTCCCTCTGCCGCCGCCTTCTCTTTATTTCGTCAATGAATCAAATACATCACCAAATAATTGGAATCAGAGTTCAATCCCTTTATGTAAAGTTCCCCCGATATTCCCCCGTTGTTTAGAAGAACACTATTGCTCTTCATATCATCACACCCTATATCCATCAATAGATATGTCAACCCGTGTCTTAGGAGATGGCACTTCAGTGGTCGGTTCACCCATTCCCTCATTACGAAACACCCCCTGGAGTTCGGAGGATTTGCGCCCCCCTTTAAGTCCACCCGAAAATTGTACCGATAATTCATTGAAATACCAGAATTATTTGCGATACAACGATTGCAAATCTGGAGACTCTGATATGTATTTAACGGATAAATACAGTGCCGACGGGTTGACAGTTGACCACAATTTGGGCCAAACGGCACCAAAACAGAAACACCAGTACTGGGTTTGAACCGAATGACAACAACTGAAAAGCAGTCATTAGTTTAGATGTCTTTGCAATTGGTATCGGATATAGAGAACTATAACGGGTTGGAGGCCCTCCTTAGAGATATTCGACCGAACTCTGGCCACAATTGGAACAATTAGTGTTACTTTGATTACCTGCTAATCACTAATTAATTATTAAATGATTAAAATTTTATATTTAAAAACTTATAACTGTTCGAAACAAATAATATATAAGTTTATCTAAAATTATTAATTTTATATCAATTAATATAAAAACAATTCATTTTTCTATTAATATTTTTATTCAAATTATTTAAATTTTATAATTATTAGTATAAATAAAAAAAATTAACGATTGTTTGAACCTATTATTCAATAGATTTTGTTATTAATTTATTCTAAACTTTAATGTTTCGCAAACAAAAATCGCTAAAAACTAATTGATTTAATAAACATTTAAATTATTAGAGAATAAATACGAAATTCAAAGTTTTATTTAACTAAAGATTTGATTTGAATTTTTTGCTTTAATAAATCAGATAATTCAGAACTCAATAAAGAGGATAATGAGATGCCGTCCCGTTTGTAAACCCAATCATTGTCTATAAAGTCGTAACGTTTTGGACCACTAAATAAATCAAAGAATCAAACAAATGGTATTTAAAATAAGAGTTCACTCAAAACTAACAGACACTGCTATCAAAGACATCGGTTTTGGATTGTTTTCATTGGCTTAAAGGCATCTCCGGTTTAGTGGCCTTTGACTAACAGATGTCAATTAATTTTGATTGAGCTCACAATCATAGACAGACAGACAGACAGACAGACAGACCTGACCGGCGATGAGAACCAAATTTGTTTATTAGGGGTCTGTTTGTTGATAACATATATTCCATTTGATCCCAAATTCAATGTAATCACTCCATTCTATAGTCAATTAAATCAATTAGTCATCAATTTTGCCACAGATTTCACATTTAGTCATACACTTAGACTAACGTCCGAGTCTTTGATGTCAATGGTTTCGACAATTTGTTCCAATTGTTCCGTTAAATAATCTAAAGTTTGGTCAGAAATGCGTTCATAAGTCAATTCATCCAATGTTTGAGTATTCAATGTTTGCCTCAACACTGAATCAAATGACCAGATCTTTGGCCATCGATTTGCAGATAATATTTGTTTAAATCGGAATTCAGGCCTAAAACTGGTTAAAACTCTTTTATTATTATTATTTACAACACTTTTATGATAGAAATTAAAAATTTGGACACAATTTCTGATAAATCTATTATTTATATTAAAATAATCTCTTGTAATGACATTCATTTGATTGGATTTAATGATAATTAAGTCTTAAATTAAATAATTTATTAAAATTCAATGCATTTAAACTTTTGTTATAAACATCTGACGAAATATCCACACATTTGCCTAAAAATGTAACGTTATTTGTGAACAAATTGACAAAATTATAAAAGACTGGTTTCTGGGCCGCACTATATATGAATGCAAACTAAACATTATATGAATTAATTTAAGGGAAAACGTGTTTCAATCGACAGAAAACGCATTTAAATTGAAATTTAGTTTAAATTAGTTTTGTTTTGAGAACTCCTCAGTGAAGCACTTCTGCGGAGAGGAATATAATAATGGTATCAATTGTTTAATCATTTGTTTGTCATTTTCTTTACAATCATTTGTCTTTCAGAGCGAATCAGTTGAAGTGAATCCAAAGGCTTATCCGTTGGCCGACAACGCGTTGACCACAAAGATCTTCAATATCTTACAACAGGCAAACAATTACAAACAGCTGAAGAAAGGCGCCAATGAAGGCATGGATTCACCACTAAATCATTTCCATTAAACACTTTAACCAATGAATTAATTTTATTGAAATATCTTTAAATAGCGACCAAAACATTGAACCGAAATTTGGCGGAACTGATAGTAATGGCTGCGGACGCGGAACCGATTGAAATCCTTCTGCATTTGCCACTCCTTTGTGAGGATAAGAACGTTCCCTATGTTTTCGTGTTGTCGAAGCACGCGTTGGGCCGGGCCTGTGGTGTCGCCCGACAGGTGATCGCATGTTCTATCACTACCAACGAAGGATCACAACTGAAGCCACAGATTGAGACACTTCAGAGAGAAATCGAGAAACTCTTGATTTAATTCATCGACTTTTGATTTCATATAAATTTAATTTGAATTTTATGTCGATTTTCGCTCATTTTATTTAATAAATACTGAAAAATGAAATAAAGTTTAAATATTTTATTTTAAAAATTTATCGCAATTTCATAATTAGGTGTCGAAGGGGTTCTGAGGGGGTGTCGGAGGGGTTTGGATAGAATTCAAAGACCAATTTATAGTAAAGTGGTTTATGTTAAATGTCTACAGAATTGTATTGAGAAAAGTTATGAAAGACAATCAAACTTATGTTTAATAATCTATATGTCTATTGTTTTATTGTACGCTAATATAATAAATTTAATTGATGGACATCTAATTATGTATTGATAATAGATTAAACCCAATTATAATCTGGTATATTTAATTTTATTAATTTAAATTTAATTAAAGTTATAACAGCCTATGATTTACTTGAGTATTATACTATAATAGGAGTAAAGATATGAAATAATTAGATGACTGCCATCTATAGTCTGAAAAGCAGTTTTCAAACCAAAATCACTTCCTTTTCCTCTTCAGAGCCAAGACTTA
>JAQFYS010000094.1:0-12049 GCA_034694945.1 Carabodes femoralis | reverse complement strand
TGTTTAATTTGTGAATTCCATTCTTTAGACAATTAAGTGATTACGAAATTTGTTGTACTTTTTTCTTCCATATATAACTTGTATATAATATTATATATAACTTAATAAATAGAGAATTTATTTAACTTTTTCTACAGTATTTGTATAATTTCCAGAATTTTCAGAGAATATCTCTTATTCGAGTAAATACTAATCGTTTATATCGTCCTTAAAATTTAAGACAAACTTTTTCTTTGAGATAAAATAACTTTTTCACTGACTCTTAAGCAACAAATTTTAATAATAAATTTAAAGTTTGAAGAATAGATTCTTTCATAGAATTTAAAACAACTTTTTCTTATTTAAAAAAAGCAAACTATTATGAAAGCGAATTGAATCACAAAAATTTTTAGCATAACTTCGATAGAATAATCTGTTTTTATTTTTATGATTTTTATGTCAAATATATAGTAAAGTAGAAAAATTATTTGACATTTAAACGACATATTATGTAATGAAATAACAATCGGAATCATTTACAATATATTCTTTGCCGGAGCCAAACAAAAGTGTTTCTAATTTGTTATTTAGTGTTATTGATAGCAGAATTCAGAATTTTCTATTTAACACATGGAATATAAAACAAAATGTGAGCAAAGATTTTGAGAAATTTTTTCTCGTATTATTTTTTCTTCTTTTTTTCTAAAATACTTTTTTATGATTATTGGCAAACAGTTCTTAGAGTAGAGAAATAAAAACAACTGAAGAAAACTTATTTCTCGAGTGAAACATCACATCCAATGTTGAAAATAGATTGAGGTCAGAGACAGAAAAGAGTCGGTGCTCAGCACTGTTGCCACTAAATAGTGAACAAAATCTAAGTAACAAATTTTTGTATGCGCTTTAAATGAATAAATAAATACTGAATTTTGATCCTTAAATCGGACCAAAAGAAAATCAAAAGCATCGCTAAATACAGGAGCTCTCACTTATTGGCAAAACATACAAATTGCAAGCTTTAAGAATATTCAAACGACAGAATAATTACAACTATGCGATAATGCCTATGAACTACATTATATGAAAAATCTCTGGTTATATACCCGTGTTGTCAGCTCTGGTGCGAGAAATCGCATTCACATCTGTGTAATTCACTGAATATTTGACTGACATATACCTCACTGGCATTAATAGATCTAAATTTATCGTTTAGAGCACAACCAAAATAGCAACTTATGTTCCGAAAAAATTCTTAAATGAGTGAAATACTAGAAAAAAATATTCGCTTTAGAAAAGAAAGAATTACTCCAAAGTGAAAATACATGAAACTTTTTAACAGTTCTCTCTCTCTCTCTCTCTCTCTCCCTGACTCTCTCACATCTCTCTCTCTTGTTTCTCTCTACTATTTGTAACTATATTTGCTGAATGCCATTGCCTGTGCCGTCCCTTATACGGCCATAGACCTGTTTAAAAAGGGGAAGACAGCCAGCGATATATACATACAATTATATATAGTCTTTGACTTTTAAAAAAATTATATTTTTTAACACTAAGTTTCGCCCTTTTTTCTGCTGATCTGTTCAATAGTGAAGAGCTGTTGAGCCACTACTTCATCATAATATCTATGGCTGTGTTTAATAGCTCTCAATAGTATTGAGAACTGGTCTGTAAGCACAGGGTCATCAGGATTTTTTCATAGCTCTTATTGCTGTACATTGCCTTTTATATCCTAAATGCCAGCCCCTCATCAGTGGCACAGGTGGCAAAACAACCACCAATTATTGTCTATTCAAATAATTTTTTAATTAATTTAATTATTAAATCACAATTGTTTAACATTAACTAACACTACTATTAATGAATGAAGGCTTAATTAGTTTAAATTAATTGTCAAATTAAACAAATATTTAGCACATGTTCACTATCGGGTGTTTAGGGGCTCTATTGCTTAATACCTGTGCTCTTATAAAGTGCTTAATCGTATTTTCAGTTGGAATGTGTAATACGTTTTTTATATTTTCTCAAAAACTATTAATATTATGAAAAGTTTTTAAAAAACAATTTTTTAAAGACAGTGAAAAAGATTATTCTCTTTTCTCTATCTATTTTGATATACTGTATATAAGAGTGTTAGCGATAAAGCTGTTAAGTATTGCTATATATGGCAATACTGTATACCTGTGCTCTTGAAATAATATTAAAGTACAGTAAAATTGTGATAACAATTGTATGTAATATATCATTAGATTTTTTGCATCAATTATTTTTAGGTGTGTTTTCTCTATTACAGCATTTAAATACTTTTCCAATTCATTTAAACAATTCTATTACAATAAATATTTTATTAATAAATGGATTATTGAAAGCCAGCCTTGAATTAGAAAATTTGTTAATTCTATAACAAATATTCTGATTAACATTAATTACTACTATTATTGATATCAGAATATAATTATTCGTTTAGTAAATAAAATATTTAATTATCGATTGATAATTAAAATATCAAAATCAGTTGAAAAACTTTCAGACATTCTCTTATGTACTAAAAATTTCGCATAAAAAACAAAAGTTTCGAAAATATAAAAAAGAAGAGCAAAAAACTTTTTATACAAAAAACATTTGTATTTAATATAACAACAAAAATATCGATCGAAACCGAGACTCAAATTAACAGACAATAAGAGTAGAGAATAAGAGTATCACAGAATCGCTCTCTATTTGAATGAGTGATGAAAAGTGAAACTCATATAAAAAGATATAAATATTAATATTAATTATAAAAACTGAAGAACAGAATTGATATACAGAAGTTTTTAGAGAGAGAACTCATAAACATCGGTAGTTCTAACATATGAGTTAAACACATGAGTGAATGTATTATGTAATGTCTGTTATCTAAGAACAGGTGATTTGCCAGTGCTGTCAGTCCTCCTACACCTCTCCTACAACTATACGATAACTGCATATGTTTTCCGATTAGCAAAACATAAACACAAACATCGAAAACACAGAATAAAAGAGTTGTCTACAGAATATAAACAGAATATAGTGAGACAATCAGTCAGACAATCCTACCTGTGATCGGAACCGCATCGGGAATTGAGGTGACAATAGAGAAAAATGCGGACACATCGGTACTGGTGGACACCGGAGTGTTGAGAGTGTCATCGATACCCGATATATTAGTGTTATCGCCAGTGCCGGTGGCACTGCCGGGACTGCCTGGTGTTCGTTCGCCAGCAGTGGCCGGTTCGTCGAGTCGACCGATTGTGCTGATCGACTCGACTATCGAGTGAGACGGCGATGGATTGTCATCTGAATCGGAATTGGGTTTATAGACATCGAAACTGATGCTATAATGTTGTGGTTCACTCAGTGTCACCTGAGTGATGGTGTCCAAGCCTTCCATAATCATTGTTGTTGGTGTCACTTGTTTGTCGCCTCCCGGCGCCGAACTATTAGGCACTGAGAAGTGATCAAATTGTTCAACAAATACACTATCGATTACCGACGGGTCGAAAGTCTTAGACACTTCGGCCCAATCGACAGATGATGAGGAAGTGGACGACGAAGTGCTAACTGTGGCCACGGAGTCGGGCGTTTTGCCCGATCTCTTCTGTTTATTGTCACTCAAAGTGAAGAGTTCGACAAATATCGTGAGTAAAGACGAGGGTTTGTTCAGACTTATCATACAATTAGTTTGTCTTTAGTCTGAATATAAACCACAAGAATATTAGAATATTTATTCATTGAGAATAAGTTAGAGTTTTGTTTGGATGAGATTTCGAGTATTAATATATAATCAATAATAAGAGTTAAACTAATACTGAGTCTGAGTTTTCAAACAATTCTTATATAACGTTAGAGAACACAATCTGTAAAGAGTTTCTGATAAAAACAATCGACAATCGGATGTCTTATTAAATAATATTTGATAACAAAATATTTAATACATTATATAATCAACACTTTATATATATATTAGATAACAAGAGATGAAAAAACTGGAAATTCTTTTACTTCTGATCAGAAAATCAAATAATTTAATATTATATTCGAGAATCAAATTCAAGAATCGAGTCGAATGTATGTAATGATGAAATTCTTGTGCTTCTGTGCTATCATATGCTGGCTCTACGAATGGCACAGACAGTGAGCACTACAGGAGCACAAGACTCGGCAGCAGAGAAGGAGAGCAGAGAAACTGAATGATTGTGGCGATACTCTACCGCACTGTTAGGCCTGTTCTACAACTCTGGTTACGTCAATTCTACGTCTATTATTCTTATAGCAGAACTCAGTTTGACTCAAAAAAAGTATGAATGAAGGCCGCGACCACTTATTTCCATATATGGTGCGCCGGAACTCTGCCAACCAATCAGACACCAATAGTATCTACGGCTCTAGTATTTTACGTCAAAATTACGTAAACCATTGACAACAGAAAAAGCTATGGATAGCAATACCGCGTGCGTATATCCCCTCGTGTTTATGGCTCAAACATATCAAACATACTGTACTATCATATACTTTATACTGTATATACTTTATATACCATTTAATGGCTGAGCATTCAAACTGATCAACATTACTATCACAAGCCATACAATACCATAGAATTCCTTTCACTATATATTGAGAATATCTGAGAGAATTCTCTATTATTTTTTCTTTTTACTATTATTTCGAAAACTATTATATTGTGAATTTCATAATCGTTTGGCATATAATTACATAACATTCAGTCATAACTAATTCAGAGAATTAAATGATTCATTAAAAGTACTCGTCATTAACTAATTTATTCATTTATATAATAGTATATCTGTTTAGTAATGATAATCAATGAGTTTTAATAGATATTATTGTATATAATGTCAACATTTGGCTGATCTTTAAAAAATTCGTTATGTGTTTGGCCTTCAATTTCAATTTAATTTCATATTCCTATCCATTACTGAAGAAACAGTTTTATCGCATATACAGTACTGTATATATATTTTATGGCTTTAAAATATATTGTGGTTTTCACTCAGTATTGTAGAACTTGCAGAACCGGCTCATCCTTTTGTCCAAATATGGATTAGTTGTATAATTATTGTTAAGAATTATGAAACGGCTTTCAATTATATTGTATTGAATTATTTTGTATTAAATTGAATGACTGACTGTTTTTTATCAAACTTCAGAATAACAAACAAAATGTGAATAATTTTTTTTGTTATACTCTTTTCACTCTTAAACTGAAAGTGTGTTTAAGTTGTTTTGTTTTGTTTGAAAGAAAATAATGTATAAAATAGTAAACTATAAAGAATTTTAATGCGAATAAATAGCGAAACGTCAAAACATTATTAACTGAATGATGAAAATAATGGAAACACATGTGCCTAAAGCTCATACACTTTTTTCTAACGGCTTAAGACTCAAATTATAAGAATAAATAATTTTCACATCTGTTATAGCTATCGATTAACGGCTAATATTCATATTCAAAGTAAAAGATATTTTATTTCTTTTAAACTAATTTAATTAAAATATAAATTTTCATTGAAATAAACTATCAATAAATTTAAATATTAGTTCTAAATCATATCAAATGTACTTTAACTCAAACAAGTGTTTTCTTGGCCTAAATTAAAATTTTATTCACTCTCTCGATATTTATCACAAAATAATGAAACTAAATTAAAAAATAATATCTGATATTAAAATCTATATTTTTACATATATTATAAATTTTTTGTATTATTTTTCTCAATTCATAACAAGAATATCAGAAAAGTATTCATTTTTATCATTTTCGGTGATATTGAAAAGTTTTTTATAACCAAAATATAATCAATAATTTCTCTCTCTCTCTCTCTCTCTCTCTCTCTCTCTCTCTCTCTCTCTCTCTCTCTCTCTCTCTCTCTCTCCTTCTCTCTCATCTATCTGTCAGTAATATCTGATCGGGTGATGGAGAATGTGTTGCTATGGCATAGACTGATTCGGGTAATGCGCAAAGAATATAATCGATATTAAAACTATACAAAATAGCCATAAATTCTTAAAACAGTGATCAGTGGTAGCACTGGTCTGAAAGACCACGTATGGAAACGTATGGAAACTATGAATGGATTGACAGAAGAGACAAAAATTTTTAGAGAGAAAAACAGACTGAAAAAAGAGTGCATTAGAGCACATGTGGAAAAATTAGTCGTTAGTCTTAAATAATAAAATTCAATGATAAGACAAAATACACTTAAAATATAAGACAAATCGGAAATAAAAAATCTCTAATTTATAGAAGAAAATCAGTTATCTATTGGTATTGCAATAGAATGAAAGGAAGAGCTGTAAGAGCTGTCGGCTCCAGTACTTGATATCCCAGTCTATTGTTTCTCAATGTCTAACTTCGACCAACACTTTATTTTCTAAACTGAAGTGTATTAAACTTATCGCTAGTATTAAATATAATTAAATCTTTTTTATTTCTCTTTGTCAGACCCGATGACAGTCCGTCGCCGCCAATCCTTATCTTTAACTGTTAAATGACATGTCTTTTGATATGTTATTTCAATTCACAAATGAATTGAACGAATATTTTCTATCTCTTTATGTACACTATTGTCGCTGTCATTCAGTTATTTCACTATTTTTTTGTTGTTATCATTTGAATATTTTTATTGCTTTTGATTAAATGAATGAAAATGTGTTTATCATATGTTATGTAATGCGGACTAAGATATTGATTCATATTTTTATTCTAATAGTCTATACATTCCTTATATCATATCATAAATATGTACGGAAATGTGTTGGTAATAAAAATTACTTTATTTTATTATTTCATAATAAACTGCAACACTTGTAGTAAATTCTTTATATAACTATTTTTATCTTAGAGTAAAAACATTAAAATTCTTAAAAAGTTTATTAAAAACTAAGAAATTCTGGAAATATTAGAGCAGTCAAACATTATATAATGTGTTCAAACGGTAAAATCAAAATATTGACTACAAGAATAAAAGATTATAATTTAAACTAATATAAAAATATAAATCATTTGTTAATTGAGATAAAATTGTGAGAATTTAAAATGTTATTTACCTTTTGAGCGATTAGTGATAGAAAAGATAAGCGAATAATTATATTGTAAGGCGTTATTGAATTATTATTTGAATTATTTGTAATTATTAATATTATTAGTTATTTTTGATACTTTTATGACATATTATTAAATTATTTCTCTAATAAAGAGCTAACTCTACAGCAGACTTGTTGTTAAATATTTGTATAGAGAATATGCAATAATTGTCGTGTGAAGCGTATTCGTGCATATCAATGGGCTCAGAGTGTTCCTCATACCAGCTCTGTTGCCAAAGTAATACTATAGCTGCCATTTGAAAGGCTAATATTAATAGAATGTGCAAGGTGATCGATGATAACTGGGTAAAACTGATTAGACTGGTTGGAGGCGCTAACGGTGACAGCGATTTGTATGAATCGATTCGACCGACTGTAACATACATTCACCTATTATTTCATATTTTCTTAATTATTTGCTTTAATGTTCAAAACTTACATAAAATGACAAAAACAGATATAACAAAGAGATCCTGATATAAATTCTGTATATCTGTTATATTCGACTGGAACTGCAATTTGTTTTAGAATTTTATTAATTTATTAATAATAAGAATAATTGTTATTAGAATTACTGAGTATAGGATGAGAACAGCGATAAAAGCGGTCACATTATAAGATGCCATATATTTAATGACTCCAAATACTGAAACCAATGAAGCCCTGCCTTCACGTAATAATACTAAAACACATGAAATGTTTGGAGTTTTAGAAGTGAACGGAGAAGCAACTGAAGCTTCCGTTTCCGACAAACTGATCCCACAGTTCGATGCTTTCAAAGCTCCGACATCATTGGCGCCGTCGCCTGAAATTGAAATATATTATTAGAAAATATTAATAATTTGTTGTTTCGTATAATGACATCAGATTTAAGGCTAAGTTTCAATATAATAGATATTATATTAATTTAAATATAGGAAAGAAAAGTTTAGAAAAGTAGAATAATTGAGACATTTTTCGATTTTGGTGTCAATTTCTGGCCAACTGTAAGAATTTTTATGATAGTATTACCTGTCATTGAGACAATGTATCCGAATTTCTGAAGAAGTTCTATGAGTTGTTGTTTGTTTTCGGGAGACATTCTGGCGAATACAGTGCCGCAAACAATTAGTTTTGGTAACAAATCGGGATAATATTGTTGAATAATGCCGAACGTCTGTCCGGTCACAGCTAAACGCGATCTCTTCTCAATTGGAAGACTCAAAGAATCTTTGATTATATCTACAGACGATTTCTTTGGATTGTCGTCGAATTCTCTATAACTGCACTCAAGTCTGGGCTTATCCTGACCTTCAATATAGCTGTCGATCATTAAAACCGAATCATTTTTGTCAATCAAATGACATTCTTGAGCCACACTTAAAGCTGTCATTAAGTTATCTCCAGTAGCCATAAGTGTCCGAATGTTAGCGAAATGTAAGGCATCCATCGTTTCAATTGTCTGATCTTTTAAATTATTTTTCATAACAAGTAATCCCAAAAAGATCAGTTCATTTTCGAGTTCTTCTCTCTGTGCCCTTTGAACTTTAGCATAGGTCATATCATTGAGGGGACGGTATGCCAAAGCCAGCACTCGATAGCTTTTTTGGGTGTAAGCCAATAATTTTTTATCAAAATCTTTGGGAACAGTATTAGGAATACAAAGTGTTGCGATCACTTCGGGCGCACCCTTTGGTTATAATTTAGATTATTATTAAATAAAATTCTTTGATTCTTAGATTAATTGAAAATAATAATACCTTTACGAAGAGATTGAAGTGATTTGAATTAAGTAATCGTGTGATGACTGACATTCGACTAACATTTGATGAGAAGGGGAACTGACGTATAATTCCGACCTGAGGACTGTCGGTCTCATTTTTTACATAATGGGGCTTAACTATAGTCGGCGCCAACAGATCGAATTTGTTTTCATCGTTTACTTCTGGTTCCTCTGATATTAATATAAAAAAGTTCAGTTATTTTGTTTGATATATAAAACTATTAAACTATAAAACTAACCCAAAACCCATTTCGTCGATTCAAACATTTTTATATCCAAAGGATCTCCAATTATTTTATTGTCTAATATTGTTAATGAGTGACAACTGGCCAAACCTACCAGAAAATTATCAGGATTGTTAGACAAACCAGTATCTAATTTATCAACAGATGTGATCGGATCTATAAATTGATGTGTTTCTGGATTTATGGGCAAAATTTCAGCCAAATCGAGTTCATCTTCAGTTAATGTTCCGGTTTTGTCAAAACAAATACAGTCGACACAACCGGCCATATTAATGAAGTTGGGAGACATACAGAATATTTTACTCATACGGAGCCGTTTGTCCACAAATATACTGGCAATTGTCAGACCCGCAGGAAGTTCCGGTGGAACCACTAATAGACAAATAATTGATTTATTTTATATATCATTACTCTAAGTGAAGTCAGATTACGATAGAAAATGTTCATAAATTCTTAAATCAATCATAAAATCAAATATAATTATTCTGTAGTAAAGTCTCCTCTCATATGTGCATACAATGATTTGGATCTTAAGATGGATTTACAAAATTTTATATTTCTATAATTTTTGTAAAAATTGTAATTTAGAATAGAATAGTAATGTTAAGCTTAAAATTGTTTTAAATTATGATCACTAGAGTTAAGATATGTCTTAATTTAGAGTACATTTAAACTTAATATGGGTTATGGTTTAGGTTTTCTGAACATCTTATACCGGTGTTAAGCTGACAGTTATTTTATGTTAATTAATACCGATTGTGATTAAGTCGAGTGCTTTTATGATAATATCCTGGATGTGATCATCTCTTTTAACTTTGATAATAACTGTATAAATGAATCCAGAAATTGCAATACAAGCCATAATTATGATAAATTGTTTTATATGGCGATTGAATTTGAAATCTACTGGTTTAGGAAAGAGAATAGTGCGGACCAGTTCTCCTTTTGCCGTCTGAAAACTGGTTCGTATTACCATTGCTTTGATTTTTTCATTGCCATAAAATCTTGTCTGAATTACTTTAGTTCCGGCAAATATAATATGTTTGAAGTGATGGTTTCTATTAAATTCTGCTTCACTCGAAAGAATCGCAGATTTCATAACAGGAATGGATTCTCCGGTGAGCATAGATTCGTCGACAATTGCATTGCCATTAAGTAGAACCACATCGCAGAGCATCTCAAATGAGTTTGAAGGCAATACAACAATATCGCCCGGAACTAATTTTTTCGTCTCTTGCATCTGGTAATTGTCGTCACATTTCCAGACTTCGACCACATCTTCATTGGTGACAGTCTTCCTCAGCTGCTGTTGGTTTCTCCTGAGTTGGAAAGAGCTCGATATGATAGAAGCGGTTGACATTATGATAATAAAGGCCGCATAATAGTAATATTCATCTATACTCCATAGTATTACAGCCACAACTTGAAATATATAGAATGGACTCAAACATTCCTGAATCAGAATATTCCAATAGGACTGAACTTTTATTTCAATTCGATTCTCTCCGTATAGATAAGACCTATATTATAAGAAAACTAGAATATAGATTATCTCCATAATTATACATATCTTCTGTTCTATAATTACAGAATAATTTAATAATTCTTATAAATGAAGTCAATTAATTCAGTGCTTCTGATGTATTCCAGTGCAAGTGTACAGTAAAGTATTGTAAATAAGTTATATAAATGTGTTATATTAGATACAACAAAATGTTAATAATAAATTAATATGGATTATTAATAATCAATCTAACAAATATAATTGCAGATTATTTATTATCTAATTTATACAAATGTACCTGTCTCTGTACATTTCTCACATGAGTAGAGCATGTATCAATATTTCTCTAATTTCGGAATATATTTTATTAATTAGACTAAATAATAATTTTCATTAATTTGTAATTAATTAAATACTTAATTTTAAAAAATACTAGCGGTATATAAAAGTTGAATGAAACTCAGTTCACGCAAATGTAAAGCATATATGAATATTAGACAAATGTTGAATAAAAACTGATGTTTTAATTATTAACATTATTTGCAATCAAATATTGAATAAATTATGGAATACTAATCTTAAAAAAATTTACTCATACCTACTGTATCAATGAATTTACTATAATTGAAAGTATTAATACCTTTGCAATTGTTGTTCGTCTGTCAATCCGTTTTGCTTAAGAAATGCAGAGCAAAGTATATTTCGATCCAATCCGTAAAGTTTTTCGAATTTCAAAGTTGTATTATTCCAAATGTATCGGATCCTTTTGTTTGTAAAATAACGGAGAGAATTAGTTCCCTCGAAGATGCCATTAGACTTTGGAATAACCAATTTCTTATTATGTCCACTATTGACACAAACTATTTTTTCAGTGAAGATTTGCTCGTATTTGTCCTAATATTTTAAAATATTAATAAATTAATGATAAAAATTATTCTCAATAATATATTTTTAGCAGATATTAAACTTTTATTTACAGTAGTTACCTGAGTCTTTATAGTCTCTATAATAGTTATAAAAATATTGTTGAGTATTTACTCAAATAGTTACTTATATTTTACCCTGACAATTTCAGATTCATTGATTCATAATAAAAAATTATTAATTACACTAATTTGTAACTATTTGTGAATTTAATTAGCGTTTTGTCGTTTAAATATTTTTATGTGAAATTCTGTGTTAAATATCTTTGACTCTTTTTAACTGAACCAAATTAAATGAAATCCCATATATATTCTTATTTATATTAATTAGTGCTTTGAAATTTGTTTAGTAGTTATCAGAAATGTCAAGAAATACTGTATATTAAAATTTAGTTTTAGCTTTGATTCACTTTCACTACTTTTTATCAACAGTAATAAAAATAAGAATTTGCTTATATTAATATAAAAACGAAAGGAATTGCGAACATAGATAAGTATTGCATAAAAATTG
>JAQFYS010000093.1:0-12139 GCA_034694945.1 Carabodes femoralis | reverse complement strand
AATATAAGTTTAAAATATTTTAATACAATGCATCCTAATTATAATAAAAGTAATAATAATAATATTTTTGTGTATCTCTGAAATGTTGTAGTACTGTATTATTATTAGCTGTCATATAATGGTAAAAGTTTTTCATATCTTAATTGTGAGAAACCTATTTTAAAAATTTATATATAATCTTATATTATTTTATAGTAAATTATCTTTTTATATGAAATTTGTCGAAAATTTGATTTAATAAATCAAAGTTGAGCTCATGTCGAGTCCCCGGTGTCAGTCAATTATTGACTCCACTAATGATAATCTACTCCTACACTATTTAGTGATATTTGAAAAGACAATTTGATATTTGCAAACAATAGGCAAATATGTTTGCTTTATAACTGATTCAAATGATCCAAACTTTGAATATAACATTTATTTTCTGGCTTTTCTTAATTTACCACAAAAATGCTTACAATGAAAAAAAGATGTGAGAAATATAGTGAGTGAATGAGTGAATGGATGAGTGAGTGGATGAGTGAGTGGGTGGTCGTTAAATAAATGAAATCAATGAAAATATGCAAACAAACGAAACGAAAGTTTTAGAAATTTGTTGAGAAATTTGTGTTGTGTTTCTGCAGAGGCAGAAGTGGCAGCTCTAGAGCCAGTGCCAGTTCCAGTGCCAGTACCAGCGCCAGTACACTAGTGCAGTTTGTGAGGTGCGGCGGTGTCTTTTGTCTTAGAAACGACTTTTCTATTTTGCAAGTGATTGGAGAGTACCACTCCCGAGCACGTGTAGTTGGCCTTTGCCCCTCCACCCCAGGTATCTACTGCTTAATGCTCTCCACCCATACATACACTGTTTGAAGAGAACTCTGATCTGAGACTCACTTTTATATTCTTGAAGTGAAATATAGATCGAGTTAAATGAGGAAAAAAAGTTGTGTTCACTTGAATTCCTGCATTCGCTTAATGAGCTTCAAATGCACTGATAGTTAAGCACTGGTATGGAAAGCAAGGGTGTGGTTGTCTTGATATACACATACACTTTAAGTCTGATCTGTCGACATAACAGTGATTTGTTGCGACCATTTGGCTCATCAGAAGAAATATAGACCTCAGGTAGCAATAAGTCTGGCCATACATTTACAAAAATCTCCGGCACTGTCTGTCAATGGACTCGAATCCAGTATTGGTCTTACTTTTTACAAGTGATACCATTCAAGGTCTCGAATAATTTTAAAATTCTTCACCACAAAAATTCTTTGACCATTGATTCGAACGTATGGCAAACGGTTTTGTATGAAAAATCCTTTTGAAATTGTATTGAATTTTTGTTATAAATAGAATTGTATTGAATTTGTATTGAATTTGTATTGAATTGCTTTTGCATTGATTTGATTTCAAAAGTGCTTTTAGTGTTGGTCGGAGTCAAAGCTATACAAGTATTTAGTTATGTTATAAATCTAAGTATGCGGTAGTGATTGGTGTGAGTCGTGTCATACTATCCAAAGTATACTACCTGTAGTAGCCATACATACATTACATACCAGAGCCAGGCGTACAGCCATACAGCCATAGAGCTCTTAAATCTATGCTAATAGGAATAGGTGTGCGTTCGCCTCAACAACAATTTGACGGCCATCCGACTCCCCAACAGATAATAATGGCTAAAGCGTGAAACTATTAAAACGAAGGCACAGTGGGTTAGTTGGGTTAGTAGGAGCTAACAGCTAACAGAGCTAACACTTATATGAGTAAACTTACGCTCCACTACACTCTAAAGCCTCTGATAATAAACTAAACTCTCGTTATATCTGTCACAATGATATCTGCATTGTGTCCCTCTAAGCACTCGACATACGGTCAGTCAGATGTTGCTCTTGAATATAGTACTACTACTTATTGGTCTCTTCAATCGACTTTAAGCTCCTTTTCAGACATTTACGACTTGAAGCCAATTGTTAGGAATGATTGCAAACCTTTTTCAGTGATGAAAAATGTCGGTCCATCACAAGCATCACCGCTTCATTAGAGGTGTGCGAAAACTCAACACAAACTATGTGTCCAATGCTTTTCCAAATGCTTTCCAATGCTTTCGATGCGGTCCACACCCAGTCTTTTAAAATATTCGTTTGAGAGTTAGATATTTTTGCGCCGCCGGGTCTTTACTTGCTTTCGACGCTCAGGTATATCGACGGATGGGTATATCCGGGTTGACGATCACTTAAACAAAAAATAATAAATAAATAAGTGCTCTCATAAGCAATAGCTTAGCCTTAAGACTATTTATCGCCAGTTATTTTAGTTAGTGTTGGGTCGCGTGGGCTTGGTGCTTGTGCTTGTGCTTGTGCTTGTGCCTGTGCTTATACTTGTGCTGGTCCTATCAGGTGCTCATACAGATACAATATACAATATGCAATATGCAATATACCTGGCCGGCAATGATGCAGGCGCTCAACAACTTGTTCCACTATAGCTGGGCGTTTGGATCCATTTCTAGAATATTTTAGTTTATCTTTTTTATATACAGTATATAAACACAGAGCCATCATATGTTAGGGTTGGGCACAGTTTGGGCATAATTTTTATTCATTCCTGGATTTGTTCCCATGAAATGAAAGTAGTTTTATATGTTATAACTTATCATATAATACATACAATTATCCATCAGATGTTGGCATTGAGTTCAGAGTTTGGTTTGTTTGGGCTCATCCCTAATGCAGTCCACCCGCTCTCTAATTGTTATCAAATATTCTTATAAATGATTCTCTAGTTTTCCCATCAAAAGCCATCAAGGAATGAATACGCCTTTGAATCTCATTTATAATTATGTGGAAAGTTATCGAATTTCACTTTTTATAGTTTCATAGATTGTTAGCAAAGATTTACATTAGTTTTACATAATTTTTGGTTCTCTTGTCGGCAATCATTGACTCTCTTTTTGAATAAACTTTTTTATATTATTCTTTTTTTATGGTTTCGTTACAAAACTTTGTCTGTTTTGAATCATATAAGATCTTATTCTTTCGAATCAAATGACCCATGAATTGAAAAAAAGTACTTAAAAATTAATGACTTTCGGAGTGAAGTGAAAGTTATGTCGGAGTCATGACTGACATGACTGGCAAAGTGGAACCGATTCACAATAGCATTGTATGCATACCTCAATGATCTCTTACTACACTCTTCACAGTCTCTGCAGAGTATAGTCTTCATAGATGTTCTTCACTCCAAACTCAGATTAGAGCCAAATGACATTGAATTGTTAAACGAGAAAATCCATTCGATATATAAAAAATTTAGTTATTTTAGAAAATCGTTTGTTTTTTGTTTCCACTCAAATAAACTTTTTTCGCTTTGAGATTACAACTTTGAAATTTCTTTTTTGGTTTCGGTAATGAATCTTTTGAACTCTACTTTCAATTTTCACTTTTCTTTCCCAAAACTACATTTCCATTGGAATCGATTGAAATAATTGCTATAAATGTGATTCCAAGGAATGATTTATTGTAAAATTGTTGGTAAAGTTCCGACAATTTTTTTTAAATATCTTTTCTGAGACAATAATTATAACTTATCCCCAAAAGGAAAGAATTTTAAAAACTTTTTTTTTACTTTAAAATACAACTTTTGTTATGAACTTCAAACTTGATTTAATTTTTTATATTATTATTCTTTGTATCATTTCATATGAGAGAGAAATCTATTTTTTAAGACTTCATTCTTTTAATCATAACTAGTTTTTTAAAATAGAAAACATAACTTGTTTTTTGTGTCGGTTCACAAATTTAAAAGTTTTACATCAAGTTTTCTTTAATATTAAAAGACTAAAAATGAGTTATATTGTACTGAAAAGGATATCCAACAAAATAATAATAATTAAAAATGTTATGAATTGTTATGAAATGATATAATCGTATAAAACAATCAAAACAAAAGCTAACATTCATTTAATTTTTTTTTCATTTCTATTCTAAACAATTGGTTTGAATTCATTTATTGCCCTCCAATTAGTTTTCAATATAGAGTTTGTTGTTTTGCACGAATACAACCTTAGAGTTATATATTTGTTAGAAATTGCTTAATAGAAACTGAAGATTGAATCGAGTGTACAGTAGTGTAATGTAGACTCAGTTTTATAATTGAATTGTAGCGCATATCAGGACTGGTCTGTCTGGTGAGCCCAACCATTCTACTGATCCATTTCAGATATGCCATTTGTAATGCATATTAAATTCACTCTTTTTATAGTTTGATACCCGGAGAAGGACCTCAGGTCTCAAGAGTTATACAGTATATGAGAATATATTTTCAATTAGCGTTGAATTATAATCAGACTTCAAAACTGGATGATTATGTACTCAATAGTCGTAATCAACATTAAGTTTATCATTACTGAGCATTGATTGTACGAAAATATGTTAAAAGTGACTGAATTTATAAAATTAAATTCTGATAAGTTATAAATGTTTGGAATTTATTTTATAACTTTAAAAATCAAAAGTTATAAAAAAATTAAGAGTAAATTCTGAATGAATATAAGAGAAAATAATTTTTAAATTTTTTATCAAATATATTTCAAACACTAATAACTAGTTTTACTTTTATTTAGAAATTTTTTATATAATTTAAGTCAATAACAATCAATGAACTGAACATAATATTGATAACTGATATTATGCTGGTTATGACCATTGTGTACATACCTTCCAGTCTTAAAACCCGGTTATAATTGAAGTGAAAGCAGTTTCTGAGTACTAATGAGACGGAAAGTAGTTTTGAGTAAATATAAGAAAATTAGAAGTGAAAGACTAAGTTATCCAATCCTTGTCTTAAGTTATAAGAGCTGCATATTTGTGTGTACTTTACAGTGAAAGGCCAACACTATTTCACTCGACTCTTGTATCATAGGTTGTGAAGTGGTTCTGCTGACGATCATTACTAACATCCGGATCAAATCAGCTGACCGTGACTTCATTCCACTTCTTTTCTTTCATTGAACACTACTGTATAATAGTTGAGAACTCGAACCACAATCGCCTTTGGCTTCAATCGGAGAAACAGATATTCCTAACTCTCAGACAGTTATTCAAAATGATTGAACTTTTTTTCATTCAAATACTTTAAATAAAAAAGTTTAGAAAACTTTTCTAATAAACTTTAAATTTGATACGAAAATTAAAAGTTAGTCATTCATTGAGAATATCCGGAGTCTTTAAATCGATGGTTAGGATTTAAAATTTAAATGTCTTACATATGAAATGATCGGATGATTTTAATGGTTATATCGCGAACAACAGGAAAACATTTACTTATTTTTGTTTAATAATAGAGGAAATCATAAGTATGTCATTAAAAATGTTTTTTAAATGTATTATTTGCTGCAACAAAGCGAAGAAAACGGTATTAATATTAGTTATATTAGTTATACGAAACTTATTTATTGGACTGAAATTAACAAAAGTTTAACTTTTCTAGAAAATTATATCAATATTAAAACCCGTTTTTATAGTATTCGGTATTTAAAGAATTCAATGACAATAACAATAACAATAGAATTCACAATAAATTAATAAATGACACTTAAATACAATAAGATTACGATTAGAACCAATTATTCAACAGATGTCTTATACAACAATAGGGGCAATGGATTAGTAGTTAGTGGTCCAAAACAGCACATATGGACTGTGAGATAGATAACCAGTGGTGAAGTGCACCGGTGGTGATGTGTTGAAGGGCACCGGCAAACGGCACGCGTTATACATATCAAGAATTTGTTTTATATAACATTATAATTACATTTAGAGTGAAGACCCATAAAAATCAGTGACAAATGAGTGAATGTATGCATCAATTATTTTATATCTATTCATATGAGAGCACAGGTAGTAATCATGAGTTATCATGAATTGTCGTTTTTTAATATGATTCCAATTTATATCTAAGACAGTCTTTGTCTGTCGTTTGGTTCGCTTTTGTGATAAAAGCCTCAACAAAGCCATCAATACATTAGATGTAATACCTTAAGGGCAGACGTTATTTCCTGCACATGAGAGTCAACAACGCATATCCGCACCGACTGTCAGACCGCCATCAGAGCTCTTTGAGTATATGGTCGGCTCTGGCTCTGGCTCTGGTATATCGAGTATACTTACTATAGTTAGTATACTTGGTTTAGTTGGTATAGTTAGTAGAGTTGTAGAGTTAGTATAGTTTGTATACTCAATACTCAGTTCTCAAACTCAGGACACTTTTGCTCTCTTCTTATTCAGTGAAGCGAAGGCACAATTTTCTTATGTATTTCCTGTTAGAGTTGATAAAAAACATGAACCGATCAACAGGTGATGTCAATGATGTGAATGATGCCACTGATAGCTGAGGCAACTGATGCCAAATCTGTTGTCAAATTGTTTTGGTGGCCAATCATTACTCAAACCAATTGAATATTTTGATTCGACTAAACTTATACTTATTTATTACTTTTACTGAATATGAAATACCAATTATTTTTGGTATTTTAGTCGACATCAATACCAGGATGTGGTTTAAGGGTCTGTTGAGTTGTGCCCATCACTAAACAATTGATTCATATAAAGCCAGTGCTCAACACTATATCGTACACCTTATACTCAAACTTATTCTTTGTTTCTAATTATTTATTGAGTTTTAGTGACTCAACCGACTCAAGACTGAATAACAAAAAGAAAGAATCGATAAATCTTTTGACATTTTTTATATTCTGTCTGTCATTAAATATCACTGAATTATTGCTTAAATTTTTGTTTCCAAATGCAATAAAATATCGATATATAAGAGCAAAGGAAAGCTAAGGCCAGACTGTTTTCTAATTAGTTTCTGTTACATATTATACGAGAGGACACACCTATCTATGTCTCGCATGTTTGAGGAGTGCGTGGAATCTGGAATTCAGACTATTCTATATCTCATATAATATATAAACAAAAATCTAAATTTTCTGAATGTGTCAGAATTGAGAACTGAATTCACTGATTGCCAGAACTTAGAAACGAAAATTTCGCTCAAATTGTCTTTAAATTCGACACCACTTTAGATATGAGATGAAAAATAGTTTAGAGATATTCTG
Organism: Carabodes femoralis; assembly: GCA_034694945.1. Taxonomy (NCBI): domain Eukaryota; kingdom Metazoa; phylum Arthropoda; class Arachnida; order Sarcoptiformes; family Carabodidae; genus Carabodes; species Carabodes femoralis. The sequence goes on along the minus strand of JAQFYS010000093.1, from coordinate 5,046 downwards.
ACACGAAATGAAAAATAAGTGGAAATATAGTTTTCTTAGAAGTATTTTCTGATTTAATTCCTGTGATTATCATATATTATAATCGAATAGACTTTCTGTTCAGATCTGTTCAGATCTATTCAGATCGCATGCATTCAATTGTTATTCGTTTGTCTAAAGAATAATTTAAAGAATATTTCAAACACTAGTAACGCATCGATGGCTCAAAAATTGTACGACAGGTGCAACTCATCTATTTTCCAATAGATAACTACTACAATGTATTGTATAGAATAGTTGGCAAAAGCTAATACCTAATGCCTAATACCTAATATTCTGTGCTTATTATTAACAAAAGGACAGCAATAAAGTTGAATGAGTTCGCAGTTTTTCAACATTTTTTGGTGCATTTAATTACAAAACAATTGCATTATTAAGAGTTGAGAAAAATTTGGGTTTGGCTTCAGATTAGTGGCGCTAATGATGTTGGAAGTATTGGCAAAATTACATTTTCTACTTGTAGGCAGAGGTCACGAATACCTGTGCTCTATAGTAATTGCGTGATTCGGTTATAACGTGTTTTAATAGTGAACGAACGCACGAATGAATTCCCACAATGAATACCACTCTTAATGTTTGAACATTCAATTGAGTAATGAATTGAAATAAATAAATAAATAAATATAACTTAAATGAATAAAATTGTTTTAAAACATTTAAAACATTAGAACTGAATTCGAATAAATAATGAATTCATTTATTTTCAGTTAAATAAAGAGAATTCAAATAACAGTATAAATCATTACTAAATCATTAGTTAAGTTAAAGTTATTTTTCATTTACTTAAACGACTTCTTTATAAATAATACATTATATTCGCAAATAGGGTTTAAAAGGGAAAACCTTTTAAGAGATGTTTGAATCTTAAATTTAAAAAACATTTAATGAAAAATAGTTTTATCAAAGATGTGAAACTAATTGCATCAGTAAAGCCATACCATAAGCCATGCCATACCATACTATGCCATACCAGTCGTAAGCAGCCATAAGAGGCCAACCATTACAAGAATCGAAACGCTCGGGAATGGCGTTCGGCGTCACGCAAGTCGTGGGAAATCTAGCAGTTCATACATTTGATTGGAATCGGGATATAAACCAAATATATTTTATATTTATAAATGTTTAGAAGTTTAGGTGCGGCACATATACGCCAAATGCCTAATGAATACCACAATTATATTAAATTTATATGATATGGTTATACCGTATAGTACTGTATACCATATGACGAGAAAATTAAAAAATATATTAATATTTAGAATTCTTTTGTTAACTTATTCTGAACTTTGATTTTCTCCATAATCATAATCATAATTCTGTTTTGATTTTTTTAAATGAATTTTTTGCAAATTCTTTTCTATCAAAACATTTTTTCTCGAAAGAATATAAATTGAATTAAAGCTGACATTAATTATTTTTCGTCAGAAATCTTTCAAAACATCTTATAGTATGACATAAAACAATTTTTTGATCATAATTAAAGATAAAGCGATACCAGAGTTGAAAAGTTAAGTAAAAAATTAAAAAAATAAAAATATTCTAAAATGAATTGAATCTCTATTTGAAGACCAGTATCTCATAAATAATTTAACTTTAAGGTCAATATATATTAAAAATTCGTGATATCTTTGCTATAATTTAATGGTTTAATAATAATAATTTAATGTTTCGATTTATACTTTAGTGTATGTGACACACATTCAATACATTCAATTAAAATAGTAGTAAACTATATAAACCTAAACCATAGCTCGCAATCTCATTAAATACATTAATTTCTATTCTCAAAGCTATTCATAAAATATTTGGCACTCAATCTAATCTCACTATTTCTTCAAATGTAATAAAAATTTAATGTTTTAAAGTTTGTAAAAAATTTAATGAATTAAAGTAACTCATAAGTAGTGGTCATTTACCTCTGGTATGAAAATTGTTCACTCATTCAACAGTTTTTCTCAACATATTATTGTAGAGCACACATAACATACAGTTTAGTTGAATTGCTTTGCTTTACCTGTTTTTGCTTATTTGCTTATAATTACAATTGTTATGAAGAAACAAGAAAAAAATTTTATTATGATATTATATTTCTGCAAAAAATATTGTTCACAGGCTCTCAGTTAGTGTCAGTTCATAATATCATTGTCTTTCAAAACAAACATTTTTTCGAAATAAAATCATTGAAATTATATAAAATAAATTATAAAAAATAATTATCAAAATAATTGGGTTATGCATTGAATAGAAATAAATTTATGATTTTTTAACGATAAACAAAATTATAATAATATTTGATTCATATTATATATTATTCATGTATTATATATTCTGTGTTCATGTTTATAGGATCGTATGGGTGTTACTTTCCCATCGAGTACCAAGGCACATTCCTGATCCAAACACAGGCATCAGGTGCTGACGGAGGCAGTATTGTTACCTATTCTGAGATTACAATAGAAGCGGACGCAATACCCCCGTGGGGTCGATGCCATAAAAGGAGAGGCAATAATGTCATCTTAAAAGATAGCACAGGGGCTGAAGACTGCATGCGATGCTTCCACTTGACAATGAAGACACCGAATGTCATTCAATTACATACTGAAGGTTTTCAATCAATTTTATTATTCAGTTTATCCCTCGAGTCAAACAAATTCCAATTTTTACGATAAAATATTTTAATGAAATTTATTGTGTTTAAAGGCTTGGCTCGTTGTTATACCAATGAAGACGCTGCCAGAGCTACCTGTCCTCTTGATAAAGATGTGCTCGAAAAAAAGTTCAAAGAAATTATGCTTTTTCGTAAGTTTAATACTATTTTTATGAGAAGCCAAACATAACATAACTAATGTATAATACTTTTGATGTATAAAAAAAAGTAAAAAACAAAATTTTAAATAATTGCAAAGCGATCGCCAAATATATAAACTCTGGTTTTGTTGAACACAAAAATTTTAAATTCCTAACACTTGGGCGCGACTTAAATGATCCTGAAATTAAAGTTCAGATTCGGATGTGATATATTAGTGATAAGTTAATGCAATTTATGTGAAAATTCCAACGACTTATGAAACTGAAAATCAATAGTCACACACCTATTTGTATGGATATGAGTTAGACTACACTATGGATATGTATTAGTTATTATACCATTTTTTAAAAGTACCATAACTTATAAACTATTAATAACAAATGTTAGCAGAATACAAGTCTATCATCACTTTTATTGATAGTTATCTGAGAAAACAATTTTTGATTCTATAATGAAAGCTAAAGAGAGAACTCTCCCAGAATTTAAACTTATTTTTAATTATGATTATCATTACTATCATATTATTAGAATAAGATGTTAGACAATATGACTAACATTTTTATATATTTATCTAAATGTTTAATTTATTCAGTTATATCGATGTATTTTTTGAATTAAAGCTGTATTTTTTCGAATAAATTTCAAACATTTTTCTGATAAAAGTTTTATCTTAAAATGAGATGAGAGTTATAGCAGAGAAAGAGAGAGCACTCCTAAAAATAGTGTAGTTTTTATACATATTTTCGCATTTATTAAAACAATTTATTGACTTTTTCTATCTTAAAAGCAAACACCGAATCTAATTAGTGAACCAGAGTTTCATAAATTTTTCAAATTTACGGTAGCTTTGAATGAACTGAAGCCGAGGCTAAATGATAGAAAGCCGGTGCTTAACGTGCCTTCTATTGTTGAAGTGGGTGGTCCTCATTATATCTAATATTTCTTAAAAAGAACTTTACTTTTGTTTTAACAGTTGTTATGTTTATAAACTGTTGGCTAACAATTCAATACTTTATTGACAGGTAAACACATTCCGGGGGGCTTACAGTCTGTCGAACACGTCTTCTGTCCGTTTAATGGAAAGTATAGATTTACATATATGGCCAACAATGGAGAACTACATTGCGATCAAAACTATTCGGAATTAAGCAATTGTCCGCATGGAAATGCTCTAGGTGCAAAGTTTAGACAGTGCTCCTTCCCTACTATGGGTAATATACTTGTGTTCTAACTTATTATAGTTACTAAACAATCAATGGTTTAGATGATTGACTCAATTATTAATATTTGATAGATATTCACTTCCTTTGTTTGGGGGATTGGGAGAGTCATACCGGTGATCGCTATTTGGCACTAATGGATTTGCGTGAAGAACCAGAAGCCAGACCTAAATATCGCTGTGGGGTAAGTGCACGACCAGAGCTATCGCATTGTCCTAAACATCCCCTCAAGACTATTAGACTATTGTTTATTATTTTCTTAATATAAGACTCAACTAAATTATCTTTGATTTGGTTTCTTTAATCCTAACCGAAGTCAGTGGAGAGCAAATCAATTCTTATCCTATTGTTATCTCTGGTGCCAATTGTCACCCAATCACTCATTTCTGGTAATTACTCTGCATTCCAACCGATTTCGTGGCGAGAAATTAGATTTTTTCCATTTATTTTTTTAGTTCACTATATCTTCTATGAAATGTCTATTTTTGTTGTCCATAGTTTGCAATACAAGTCTGAGAACAATATGTTTACAATACTATACATAAAATAGATTTTTTAGTAGAAATGAGAAGTTAGGCGTCTGTTGAGTACTATTTTGTTTTGGTTCATAGATTGACTGTAAGTAAACTAAAGTTTAGGTTTTCGGTTGACTTCAGGTGTGGAATGCGAGAGAAATAGAGTTTGTCTGCCATTCCATTCATAATATCTATCGAACGACTCATTCCATTCCAATATAGTATGTGTTCCTCGAAAGCAAACAAAAAATAATAATAGCCAACAGTCATCATCCCTGTGCCTAAGCTTTTAAATAACAGAGCGGCGAACACTTCCCACTTGAATTGACAACTCAAGAGTAACTCTGAGTGCTGCCAATACTGCCAGTACTCAATACTACCTATGCTTCCAAATACTACCAATGCTTCCAAACCTAATTCTATGAGTAAACTCAAATTGTCTTTACTTCTAATGTAATCCAAT
>JAQFYS010000092.1:0-12175 GCA_034694945.1 Carabodes femoralis | reverse complement strand
AGGTCGAGTGACACAAAAAATTCATTTGGATTTTCGTGTGGAAAACAATTCGTTATCACAAGAGTTATCGCTTTTAAGGTATTATTGCATTAATTTTATATTAGTTCACATTTGTAGGGATTATTGTGTTTCCAAATCTGTCTGTTTATGCAATTTAATTGTTTTGAAATTACTATAAATATAATCTAATATTAATTATTTAAATTCATTGTTTTCATCATTAATTTAATTTTATAAATCTTTTATTTTCAGATGTTTTTAATATTCTTTCGCTACTTTTTGCTGATTCACAAACTGAGTAATTCATTGAGAGTTAATTAAGTCAATATGTACTACGTGTTCACGAAGTGAACCAATACTATTCTATCTTTGAGTGGGAATTAAACTTAAATATCGATCCCATGAATTGTGGGAAATGTTTGATCATAAATTAATTTTAATTAATAAAACTATATATTATTATTTTTACACAAAGTACGAAATTTTTTATATGGATTGCAATTATTTGAATCATTTCAACATAAATGATCTGAAATATCTATTTTACAATAATTAAAAATATTCTTTATGTCAGATACTTCGCAAAGTATGTCCTGAAGGAGGCGAATGTGGCGTCCAATCAATCACATGCTTTGAGCCGTCAGCTCTTTGTGTACTGAATAAAGGCTGTAGTGATAACTGTCAGAAGTTTCCACAAAAGAAGTCTAATTATAATATCGTGAAAACGTTTTCACTGACCATAACTGAGGGACACTTCTATCTGAAATCGAGCAGTTCTTTTCAGATGATGTCTGGCGATGTATTAGCTGTCAGAAGCGAAGGCGCACAACTCGCACATAGAAAGACCAGACCTAATGAATCGCCAGATTTCATAACAGAACAGACCAGCGATAGTTTAACCACTTTTTCGACAGACAATATCAAAGAAGTGAAAGAAATTAAATATTTAATTAGATTAATAGTAAGCGAACCGTTAGTATTGGCTATTCCTCATGAATATGAAGAGAGTGGTCATTATGGCATCAAATTATCAGTTAAGAACGATTGGATTGAAAAAGCTATCACAAGAGAAAGCTCTATAAATATTCAGAGTACTATTTCTAAAATGAGATTAACTGTTACGCCTCCCGATGCGGCCGTTGATCAAAGGATAGAAATTACTATTCAACTCAATAAAGGCTCAAATATAAAAGTTCTCTGGGATTTTGGCGATGGGCATACTGTTAATGATCATATACCAGGTCAGTCTTAATCTCAATTTATTATCAACTCATTTATATATTAATTTGAAATTAAGCCACAAATACTTAACTTATAAAATATAAATAATGTTTAAATTTTGAGATATATTAATAATAATTGTATTAATTTGTCAAATATTTATTTGATAGTAATAAAATCGAGTCAAAAGTTTGTGAAAACATATAAGTATAGTCAGCCCGGAATCTATAATATTCGAGTAAAAGCTGAGAATCTTCAGGGAGAGTCATCAACATTGCATCAACTGATCGCTGAACACCCGGTTCATAAAAATTGGAAAATAGAATCTAATTCTCCACAATTATTGCCCGGAGTCGTCAACATTACATTTAGTTACCCGACCGACAAAATTCTACCGACAAATGCCAGTACTTTAATACACTTCGGGGACGGAAAAAAAGAAATTTGGGCCCTACCAGACAATGAGAATGATTGGTCTGGAATTTATACGATTCAACATGAATATGAAAAGCCTGGAAAATATAACGTTCGCGTTAATATGTCAAACATCGTCTCCAAACTCATCAGAAGATTTCAAGTACAGTACAGACCAATTTATATATTACAAAATATTTTTAATAATTCATTTATTAAATAAAAGGTCGATGTCTTGAGACGTATCACTGGTTTAAGTGTTTCGGCCAAATATAAAAATCCTGACCGAGGATTCACTCCCGGTATTGGTATTAAAAATGATAACTTTCCAATTGATAGACCCATCAATTTCACAATTACAACAAAAACTGGAGATATTGAACACTATATTATTGAAATGAACGGACAATTGATGAGAAATACCACACAGAATGTGACTTCATTTAAAACAAATGAGGTTTGAAATGTTAAAATTCTAGCATAAAAGACAGGAATAACTTATATTATATTCATTTCAGTGTATATAAGTTTAGATAAACTTAACAATCTTACCTTTCTTACCAATCAATCAAACATTAATTTAAAAATAATTATTTAAAATTAAAATCTACATAAAAATTTGTTAATAGTTTATAATAGTTTGATTATTTTAGTCATCAAAATTAAATTTAGTTTATTATAGAATTTGAAATGAATCTGAATTTTATCTCTTAATGAAATGAAATTATATTTTAATATTGAATTTTTCTAAAAATGATGTTTTATAGCCCGGATTCTATAACTTCACATTCTATGCATTTAATAACATTCAAAAAAATTCCGATCCATTTATTCTTCCGCTCTATCTTTTGGAACCAATCGAAGGGATGGAAGTTTTTGACATTTCAAACGATACAATAGAACCCGAAATAAAGAGATTTATTGTAGAATTTGAAAAAGTTGGCACCAATTCATGTTTGATTGTAGACTACGGGGCCGGCGATCCAGAAGTGGAAGCTTTTGGAGATTATAAGAATTGCAAACAATTATACCCTGAAATCAAATTCATATTAATTGGAAACCTATCGAATCCGTTAGAATTATCGAAATCATATGAAAAACCAAAAGACTATAGATTGAAGTTTTCAGGAGCCAATCAAATATCGAGTGTTTTCAGAGATATAACCATAACTGTTATCGGTTTGACAATTCTTTGACAATTATTCCTAATATTCAATAATAATAAATTTTTTTAACACAGAAATCAATTGCAAACCTCCGATACTGAGTATTAGGAATCGTGTGACTAATTGGAGACAAGGAATTGAATTCTGGAAATCAAAACCGATTCAACTCTTTTCTAAAACAATAGTCGACTGTAACGCGACTACAGTTGTGACCAGAGTTTGGGACGCCTTTCGATTGGACGATGAAAACGGAACAGTCATTGAAAGAATAGATTTGTTTTCACTGGACTCCTATCGAAAGAGTTTCCTATATGTGCCCCCATTTTTTCTACCGGACGGTCACTACAAATTCAAATATTCAATTAATATGACGAGTCCAGACCCCCATCCGTTACTACCCTTCTTTGCTTCGGCTTACACTTTCGTCAAAGTTGTTAAATCACCCATTTCTGCACAGTTAGCAGAAGGCGCTCAGTCCAGAGTAATCAGGGGTTGGGGGCAGAGGTAACAGAATTATATATAGATATATGAACTTTAATTGGTTTCACAGTATTTGTAATTATTGTTATTAATTAAGGATTCGTTTCGCTCCGGGAGAATATTCAACAGATCCGGACGATCCGCTTAATAAAAATTTTGAAATCAAATGGTTTTGTCGGCGAATACCTGACGAATATATCAATAATTTATTACCAGATGAAAGGCAAAACTTTTCAGAGCCATTATATGATCGGACAGGTATTGATGAAGAATGGGATGATGACGATGGAGGCGGTTGTTTTGGACGTGGACCCGGTTTGACCATATTTTTAAAATCTCTTTATTCTTAAAAATTATATTAATTTTTCAATTTTAGGCCGAATTAATATAACGGGTTCTGAAGTCATATGGAATACAACGGTCTTCCGTAGACCCGGAGTTACCTATGAAGTGATAGTTCAGATCATTCCTCCGGATAGAAAGCCCTCGTGGGGAGCCATGCAATTGGTTTTGCTGAAGAAAAGGCCGCCTTCTATTATAGTTCTATGTCAGACACAGGCCCTGTGTTTTCCTCATTACCCAATTGGGCAGAAGATAAATCCGGTTAGAGTTGGACTCGAAGGCAAGTGTCGTGAGAACTGTGAGGGAGAACTCAAATATGAATGGTCTATATTTGGAGTCGACAATAATACAGAAATACTTTTGTCAAACGCTAGTTATTATGTAGTGGGAGCTTACGAACAAAAAATGGCACTGGGCATTGACTTCTTTCAGGAATACTACCCTACCTTTAAAGACTTCTTCGCCAGACTCGGTATTAATTCATTTAAGCGTTGAAATTATATCTATTTATGTTTATTTCTGTTCACTTATATATTAATAGCGGTTACAAATGAAGAGGCAGTCAAAGGAGAATCTGATATATTTTTGCATATAAACCAACCGCCAGGTATGTAACCATTGATTACTGATCTGTTAGACAATACATTTGGTTTGTTGCACATCTATCAGAACAGGGCGAATGTACGTTAAGTGCTGCCAACGATCAGTCCAGAGCTTTATTGGACAGATTTCTGGTGAAGTGCAGTAATTGGATGGATCCTGAAAACAAGCCGATTGAATACTATGCATTTTGGGCCAGAAATCTGGACACTGGAATCGTTCAGTATTTGATGTATGGACCCGACAGATACTCTACTCTTATACTTCCCTACGGAAACTTCACGATTGGCGCTGACATCAAAGATAAAGAGGGAGCCGTCACGAGAATCAATATATCAGATATATCAACATCACTGCCGTCCAGAAAAGATTACGACATATTCATGCAGTCAAAGGCATTGGACAACACCGACGCCGCTGGAGATCAGGTCTAATATAATTTGAAACTAAACACATATTCCAAATCGATTAATTGTGTTTTGCATGTAAGGCATTAATGAACATGGTCACACAAGCTCTATCATCATTGATGAATGTCAAATTATCCCGATCTGAAACACCCTCTACTACTACCACTACTACAACAACCACCACAACCACCACAACCAGTACAACAATAGGAACGCCTATTAGTGATGAATTGACAGAGAAAGAAATAGAAGATGCGGCGAAGACCAGAGCCAGAATGGTTAAGTCGGTCGAAGCCATTATGAATGTGGACACACTTAACAGTCTCGAACAAATTGGTAGTGCTTTGACTGCATTGGCCGGACGGGGCACTGGCATAGATAACGAGGCAAAAGAAGTGATAATAAAATTGTTAAACAAAACAGTATCGATGGCCGCAAATATTCAGGTCGAAAGTCCTCAACAACTCATCGATTTCTTGACCGTAAGAACAATTCATATCTATAAAAATTTAATTACAATTTATTTTAATAATCAGTTTTCGGTCGGAACTATGGGTGGAATCGTTAACGTAAGACAAATAATAATTAATTAATTTTAGTATACATTGATTTGACCCAAATATGATATTCAGAGAATGACAGAACAAATAATTTCTGGAGTAGTTTTGCCCACCGATCGGTCCAAAGCTTGGAATTTAGATTATAGTGTAGAAGTACCCGATGAAGACGAAGAACCCGGTATATGCTCTGAGTCTTTAACAATATTAGTCATAAAAACTATTTATTTTATTTTAAACAATATTTAGATTATATTCTGGACAGTAAGACATCAATAAGTGATGCATTGGAAAAGGCTGTCATCCAATCTGAACGAAAAGGAGCGGAATTGCAAATCCGGCAGATGATAGAGCTGACAATCAAACTGGTCCTGTCCATTCTACGTAATATCGTTGTCGGCGAAAAGCCTATTGAATTTGTGGCCCCCTCTGGACTCACGGTTACAATCTCTATGTCAGTCACAAATTGGTTAAACAATTGATTTAAAAATAATATTTTCATATAATTAATAGGTATTCAAAGGGTTCACTCTCTAACCAGACTATAAAGCACGGGGATGCTATTTACGTGTTCCCTGATGTCTGTGACATTCTGGTCCATAACGACCAGTGCGTTGGAAACGAAACTTTAGGAATATTAGTAAGAAATAATTGATTGGATAGAAATAATTGTTTGATTAAATTGAATTGAATTGTGTGTCAGGCGGTCTCCTGGCCGGCAATCCTCGAGTCTTACGGTAATAGTGTTGATCTATTATCAGCTGATACGAAGACATTACAATTACTTGTTCTCAATGAAAGTCTTCATATAATGGAAGTGAGAAATACTAGCAAAACATTTAGTATAATAATTCCGCGTAAAGGAAGTGACGATTCCGGGTCACAGCCATTACCAAAACCTACTTATGTTAAGCCTAAAATTAAATGGTATGAACAGATGGTTTACCACCAATTTATGGTCGAGAAGTCAGATTCAGCGGTCAATATAGAGATCGGGCCCTCAAATCCAAACTCAGAACTTTTGCTTTTCATAAAATATCGGGAGAAACCAATGTTTGATTATTACGATATTCTAATACCTCTCAGAGCTATTAAATCAAAAATTAGTGACACTTTCGATATATTCTTATCGAATGGGATAATCAATAACAGAACCGGATTCTTCTATGTTGGAGTGGTTGAGGTCAACAAGAAAGAACTCAAGCAATCAGGCGAAGCTTATTTGCTCGAAGAGATTATCATCAATGAGAACACAGCTCTAACCAATTATACACCGGGTGTTTCCAATTATACATTACCGGGAGTTAAAAGAGAGTTCACAACTAATTACTCGATGAGAATATTCACTTCTGGATGTTATTTCTATGATTATCACAACAAGATCTGGTCGGCTGAGGGATGTTCTGTCGACAGCGCTAACCAAATGATGACTCACTGCAAATGCAATCACTGTATGAATTCAATTACAATTTTTACCACAACTAAGAAACTCATTTTAAATACTCATTTTAGTGACGTCTTTCGGGTCGGGTTTCTTCGTTATGCCCAACTCTATTGACTTTTCATATGTGTTCGCCAACGCCGGGTTCGCTGATAACGTAACCATATATATGACAATTGTCATAACAATGTCTTTATATGCATTACTCATGATTTGGGCCCGACATGAAGACAGAAAAGACTTGAGCCGTATCGGTGCGACACCACTTCCCGACAATGAGCCCAACGCTAAATATCTGTACGAAATAACTGTATTTACGGGCGACAGAGACGGAGCCGCAACTGATTCTAAAGTATATTTCATACTTTCTGGTGATGACGATGAGACAGAAGTCAGACATTTCGAAGACCCGAACAGAAAGATCTGCCGAATGGGAGCCTCTGATTCATTCGTGATGGCAGTGCCGCGCAAATTGGGTCGACTAAACTATTGCCGTATTTGGCACGACAACAGCGGTGTTGGAAAGTTCAGGTCATGGTTTCTCAGCTTTATTGCTGTCAGAGACGTTCAAACCGGAGAAAAATTTGAATTCATTTGCAATAAATGGTTAGCCGTAGAGAAAGATGACGGATCTGTTGATCGTCTGTTACCGGTGGCTGGTATTGGAGAAGCGACAGAATTTTCGCATTTGTTCCAGCAAACCACTCAGAAGAACCTGGCGGACGGACATCTATGGTTCTCTGTATTCATGCGACCGCCTCGAAGCCGATTCACTCGCGTTCAAAGAGTTTCCTGTTGTATGGCTTTACTGTATCTGTCGATGTTAGTGAACGCCATGTGGTACCAGAAGATTCCGCCAAAGCCGGCCACTGGTATTGATTTTGGACCATTCACTCTATCACCGGAACAGATCGGCGTCGGATTCTTTTCAAATCTGATTGTATTTCCCATGACTTTCATAATAATATTCTTTTTCCGGAAATCAAAACTAAGAAACTTAAGGCCCTCTCGTATTAGTGAAGCCCTTAAGAAACAAAATATTCGGTTCCGTCAGACGAGTGCTGGCAGTCAGAGGTCTATATTGAGCGCTAGTGATAATAAAATTGGTTCGAACTCAACATTAGTTACGGTCTCAGATAATAAAAACTCTTTTGAAATGTTTACTAATGATAATAAGAGGACCGGAAGAAAACAATTTCGTAAGAAATCAAAGTTTATGCTTCCCTATTGGTGTCGATATATAGGTTGGGCTCTTTGTATGATATCCATCGCTATATCAATATTCTTTCTGTGGGCGTATGGCATCCAATTCGGTGATGAAAAGACTAGAAAATGGATCACATCTCTAATTATATCGTTTTTCGCATCAATTCTGGTCACACAACCGATCAAAGTCTTCATTACAGCAATGATTTTGTCGACTCTCTGCAAATCTCCTAACAATGATTCAGATGATTGCGAAGACGATGAGGAAGAACTAGACATCGATTTATTGCCTGATGAAGAATGGCTTCATTGCGTGACACCGGTTAGAAAGAAGGACAGATCTCGAGTCTATAGACCACCGAATATGACATCACTTGAACGGACAAAATTGCTTCGAATGAAAGAGTTGAAAATGGCTGACATTCTTAAAGATATCTTCTCTTATTTGTTCTTCCTTTGGATTCTTACTGTCGTTAGTTATGGAAACAGAGATCCAAACGCTTTCCTAATGAAAGAAACTTTAGTTAAAACTTTTGTCGACGGAACTAATGGCGGACAGAATTATATGAATATTCAAAACTCTACAAAGTTGTGGTCATGGACTAACTCTACTTTAATACCTGGCCTTTTGATAGGAGACTGGTTCGTCAATCACTTTCTAATCGTCCAAATAATTTATTAATTCTAGTGTTAATCAATAGGTATAACGGATACAAATCTTATGGATTGAGAGGATTTCTCAACGATAAGGTTAATAGAATGATGGGATATGGGGTTCTCAGACAGGTTCGGGTCAAACCGAACACATGTCAAGTGGAGGAGAGAATGGCTATTCTTAACGCTGAGTGCAGAGCTTTTTCTAATATTATTAATGAGGAAAGAAAGAGCTATAGAATTGGATGGACTCAGGAATCAGAATTTTCTTATATAAATGAATCGCTTCCACTCAGTCGTAGCGGTCGTCTCAATCCATCCAAAAGTAAAAAAGACGAATGGAATTACAGAAAACCTTCAGAATTGGATGGATTACCCTTTTGGGGTATGAATTGCTATATTTATTAATATAAGTTGAGTTTTACACTAAAATTAGTGCAAATTAGTGCAAATTAGTTCAACTTAAAAGTGTTGAAAAGCCTTTACTTAAATATATGGTTATAAATTGAAGAAACATCTAATAAGTCAATGAATCCATAGATAATAGATTCATAATTATAGATAATAGACCAGAAATATCAATCAATTTTCATTTTTATCACTAAAGTATTTTCATTAAATATTATTCAAAAATATAGAATCAAATGAATATATAGAATAATATTCTTATCTAATATTGATTTAAAGTTTGTTTAATCAAAATCTTATATTTTTTTCATTTATATAAATCTGATTAAAATATTTTTAATAAAAAAATGTAATTACTTTTATTCAGATTTGGTTATCATTATTGAAAGTTGGATAATATTTTTTTTGTACAAAAAGATAGAAAAATTTATTATATGAGTGTTTTTATGGAAAAAATCAAATGAAACAAATAGAGAGAATATTTTTAATCAACGAATCAAAAAACAAAAAATATTCATTTAAACAGAATTCAAACTATTATTCAATAAGACTTAACATAAGTACTAGTTATTAATGATTCTCATATATGATTAATAATTTTTTTCATTGGGCTTTAAACTAATTATTTATAACTTTTAATTTATATCAAAGAATTTGCTTCTGAAATAAGTTAATTGAAAAAATCCTTTCACAATGATATGAACAAAATGATAATGAATTGAATTATTTTAATTTCAGGCAAACTTGACGTTTATAGTGGGGGCGGATATGTAATACCCCTTAAGGTACTGTTTATCCAATATCTTGATATTTGAATTTCTATTCACTTTATGAATGATGTCTTGATTACAGTAATGCTTTGTTCCAATTCTATAGAATATAAAAATAATAACTTGTTTTCAGTCAAAAGCTCTTTATTCATGGCTTACGCCAACATAAACTCAAAATCTGTTTGTAGTCGAAAACAAACACTAATTCAAACATACAGTAGAAATCATGTTTTGCTTAATAAAGTCTATCCAAAACAAAGTCTAAGCTATTAAAACAAAATTAAAACAAAAAATATTATCAAAGATTTAAATGAGTTTTAATTCTAAATTAAGAAGTTTTTAAGTTTAGTTCACTTAAATTTTTAAATAGCAATTCACTGATCAATATTCACGATATTAATATTGTATTCAATTGAAAATAGTTGAGAGTCCTAACAAACAATAGAAAGATATAAAACAAAATGAATATTAGTTTAATTAATAATCTTTTGGCGAATATTTTTATAACTTAAATCTGTATTCTTAGGGCTCAAGAAATGAATTGTCAGAAAAGATAAAATCTCTTAAACGAAACAATTGGATCGATGGCAGAACGCGAGCTATTTTTGCTGAATTTTCAGTATATAATGCTCAGGTTAATCTGTTTGGTATAGTTTCAATGGTGCTGGAATTCCAACCGGGCGGTGGTATCATTCCTAACTATAGAATAGATGTGGTTAGACTTATGCGCTATCATCAGGGCTTTGGATTATTTATAATCCTTTGCGAACTGACTTATGTCGGGTTTATTGTATTTTTTACTATAAGAGAGTTCAAGAATTGGCGAAATCAGGGGAAGTCTTATTTTAAAAGCTATTGGAATTGGGCCGAAGTAATCATTATATGTCTATCGTATGCGGCAATGGTTTTATATATCTATCGAATAGTGTTAACGAATAAAATTCTCGAAGTATTTAACACAACTCACGGCAACGGATACGTGAAATTACAATACGTGACCACAATCGATGAGTTCTTCGGTTATATACTTGCATTCACAACATTTGTTGCAATTCTTAAATTTATACGAATTTTGAGATTCAACAAAAGAATGGGAATTCTATACTCAACACTCGCCCAGTGCTCTAAAGACCTAAAGTCATTCTGTATAGTGTTTTGCACTATTTTCTTCGCATTCGTTCAAATGTTTTATCTATTATTTGGACTTCAAATAAGCGACTTCTCCTCATTTATCGTATGTTTTTCACATTTATTTTATCTAAAATAGACTTTGAATTAATTTTGTTTTTCTTATTTATCTAGAATTCCGCCGAAACCACATTTGGAATGGTTACCGGTACCTATATCTCTATTATTTATTCATGCAATACAAATATAAGCAAATATTTGTTGTTTAGCAAATGTAGAGTAAAGAGAATATCAGTTTTATGTTGTTATCCAAATGCTTCATAATATGCAAAAACACGAAATATTAGTACTAATACTACTGAACACACTTTTATGCTAAATATTTCAAATACATATTTTAAGATTTAAAACATTGGAAGAAATTTTCTATATATACTTAAAATAATATAAATCTGTTTTGCATTACAAAGAAATTAATTTAGGTCTTAAAATGTTTTATTAAATTATGAAAATAGCAATTAGATAACAATCTTTTTAATGACTTTGAAGTTTTAATTAATGAAATGATTATTTAATTGATTTGAAGCAAAAAAAAGTTTTGATTTATGGTTAACAACAATAAAATCTCATTAAATTTAGCTCAGAATTAGATTTGTCGATAAGAATCAGAATTTGATGAATACTTAAATCAATTTAGTTTGTAATTATTTTATATTCATTGAAACATCAAATGAATTCAAAATGAATTTCATTTCAGGAAAGTTTGATTTCGATGCGATCTCAAGAGCGTCCCCAGTGTTGGGTCCGATTGTCTTCTTTGTCTTTGTTTTAGTCGCGTCTATTGTCTTAATAAACATATTCTTGACTCTAATAATAAGCGCATTTGAAACGGTTAAACACGATGTTATGAAACAGAATAATGAATACGAAATTATGGATTTCCTGATTAGAAAATTGAAGGCTATGTTTGGTTTGAGTAATGGTTTGGATCCTAATTCAGGTTTACTCGATAAAGACGATCCAATTAATAGTATTGAAGAACAATTGAGTTTATTCCCGGATAAAATCGATCGACTAATGCATTATATAAATGACATGTATTTCGAGGGAAAACTTGATGTCAACAATAAGAATGCCATTAAAAGAATGAATTTAATACAAAACAGAGCTCGAGTGACACCAACTCAGGCTCAGACAACCTCTACTGTTGTTGGTGGTAGGCATAGGAGAAGACAAAGTCGTGGGCGACACAGTCAGCCTAATATCAGTCAATCTCAGCCAAGAATCACGATTCTTGATTGGATGGAAGTGACCGACAATACCGAAAATAGGACTAATAAATGAATGAAATCTCAACCGCGATCCCACTCTTAAGCTC